>JAWRVZ010000020.1:4047500-4105000 GCA_037043235.1 Rhodeus uyekii | reverse complement strand
TTTTAATTATGAGTTCTTATCTGGAACACCTCTAGCGTCGACGTCTGTAAGCTGCTCATATCTCAAATATTTACTCGTATCTCAAAGCAAAACATTTACTGGAAGGTTTGCTCGTATTTTGTAATACTCGTATGTCGGGACGCTCGTATCTCAAGGCATTACTGTTCACTTACTGTAGCTTTTGAACGAGGGAGGGAAGTTTGCACTCAAGCAGAGTCTTTTTTGGGGGAATTGTTTGTCTCTTTAAATGCTCCCGGGATTATGTTGTATTAGTCACACAAGACAAACTCTGGGACATGTAATATCAGCAGGTATCTGATCAGTTTGTTTGCAAAACACATCAGGATTGACTGATGGATGTCTGCCACCACCTGGTTAAGCCAAGCGTTTTCATCTGAGCGCAATAAAGCGAGAGAAAGGACAAACCAGTGGCTTGTTTATGTCGAGCGTGCTTTACCAATCTCTCCATCTGCTTCCCAAAGGTAAATGTGAATAGCTCGGGATCTCAGGGATGCGATTGGCTGCTGATTTTGATGGCTATGCTCATGGAGACCAGTGTTCAGTGATGTTTCAGTGGCTGCTAAAAGGGTTAATGATTGTGATTTTCTTTCTGAGAATCAGATTAGCCTGGATATTGCCATTTAAAGTCTAGTTAGCCCGAATGTATGTGGTCTAACACAGCGGTGCTGCACATTTTTGCCTTGTGAGCTACTAAAGTCAACCTACCTACAATAAAATACGAAACATATATTTATTTATGACTATATTGAGAATTCTTAATATACATGTGTACAGTAGAGCACCGACTTACGAAAATAATGCGTTCCGAGCTTGGCTTCGTAAGTCGATCTTTTCGTAAATCGGTCTGGCTTTTACATGTAAATTGCCTAATCCGTTCCAATCCCTACGAAAACACCACATTTAGCATGGGATGAAGCGCATACCAGCTTCATACTTCTCAACTATCTCCCTTTTCGTTTCCATGGAGAGCACCCTCTTCTTCCCTTTCACTTCAGCAACAATCTTCGCATCCATGGCTATCGATTAGAAAAAAGTTTGTTAACTGGGCACAAAATAATGGCGACGCAGCACGATGAAAACAAAACATGTATGCGGAAGTGTGGACGAACTTTAGCGTTAGCGTAGCACAGACAAAATGGGAGAGGAACGCCGCTACGCAGAGGCTGGTGGGAGCGATGCTGACCAATAGGAGAGCAGGATGCTGCAGCGAAAGCTAGCGTCCGAGCCGGGAGACAGCCAATGGGAGAGCGGGACGATCGGTGCGAGTTTATGGGTCAGTGGCATGCGAATTTCAAAACAAAACTCGGAAATCGTCACCGATATTTCGTTTTTCGCATCTCGATCATTTTGTCATTACTCGGGCGAAAACATTACATTATAGATGCACGATATCAATACAAAATGTACATATCGATCATTTTTAATATTGCCGATAACCCAATATTGGCCCGATAAATCTAAAGCCAAGTTGTTATATAATTTTTGTGTTTATTTACGACAGACGAAGCATGTTTCGCTTAACTGTTTTCCTTTTCAAAAGTGATTCCAATCGTATTTCAAGTCATTAAAAACCACAGCGAACAGTGAAAGCGTAAGGAAATAATCCTTTATTAATTCTTAGAAATATATAATCGCTTTAATATGTTGGCCAAATTTTATTTTCTGACTGATAGTGATATCATTAAAAATGCACATATATGGCGGTTGATGTATCGCGCATCTCATAGTCATAGCATTTAAAATGTTTTAGTTTTAATTTATTCAGGTAAAATAGTGTAGAATTTTAGTATCTGACATTTATCTATTACTTGTTATCAGACAGTTTATATTTGTGCCTTCAATTTTATCATTTAAATTTGTAAATGCTTGAAGTATTACAGTGCTGAAAAGTATGATTTCAATATAATAAAAAGGATGCATTTATTTATTTGGATTTTCCAACGCTTTGAAATGTTTAAGTAAACTAATGTACATTTAGACTTTTTTTGTTAATTAAATTGTTTGATTTTTGTCATGTCTGTAGTGTTTGGGAAGTAATCACAGCGATATTTCACGATGCTGCTGAAAGAGTAAAGCGTAAGATGTGTCTCAGTGCATGAGTTGAAACCGGAGAAGTGCTGTGGTTTCTAGACGCTGAAATGTGGATAATTGCAGGGCCGCCACACTGCATTCCTCTGCCACTGTGCTTCGGGAACACCCAGTCGTGACGGATCAGAACCAGTCCTCTACCGTTGTGCATGGACGTCGGCCAAGCGTCTGTATGGGAGCACGGACTGGGAGATCTGATGGGAAGAGTTGCATGTAAAATGAGAAGTGTAATTTTTCAAACATTTGGGCAACATTTTATCTTCGTCTAACGTGCCAAGTTTCTTAATGCTGTGTGTCAGATTCGTTAATGCCAGTGTGCCATTTACAATTTGCTGGTGTTAAAAAGAGGTAATTTTAAACCCCTAATTCAACTGAAATGCATGCCAGTTATGGACTGATTTAATATAGAAGCTGTGCAACTGATTTTTCTAGAACACAAAAAGGCATAAAATTATTGGGGGTTTTTCTCGGTAGCACATATCTATGAAAGCCCGTTTCCGCCACAGTTGAGAAAAGAAAAAGATTAAGTCGAAATAATGACTTAGCATCTCGACGTAGCGAGAAACTTTATCGAAATAATGACTTAGTATCTGGGAATAACGAGAAACTTTCTCAAAATAATGACTTAGTATCTGGACATAACGAGAAACTTTCTCAAAATAATGACTTAGTATCTGGGAATAACAAGAAACTTTCTCGAAACAATGACTTAGTATCTGGAAATAACAAGAAACTTTCTCGAAATAATGACTTAGCATCTCGAAATAACAAGAAACTTTCTCGAAATAATGACTTAGTATCTCGAAATAACGAGAAACTTTCTCGAAATAATGACTTAGTATCTCGACGTAGCGAGAATCTTTATCGAAATAATGATTTAGTATCTCGAAATAACAATAAACTTTCTCAAAATAATGACTTGGTATCTCGAAATAACGAGAAACTTTCTCGAAATAATGACTTAGTATCTCGAAATAGTGAGAAACTTTATCAAAATAATGACTTGGTATCTCGAAATAACAAGAAACTTTCTCGAAATAATGACTTAGCAACTCGAAATAACATTAAACTTTCTTGAAATAATGACTTAGTTTCTTATTATTTTGACATACTTTCTCGAAATAATGACTTAGTATCTCGAAGTAACGAGAAACCTTCTCGAAATAATGACTTAGTATCTCGAAATAACGAGAAACTTTCTCGAAATAATGACTTAGCATCTCGAAATAACGAGAAACTTTCTCGAAATAATGATTTAGTATCTCGAAATAACGAGAAACTTTCTCGAAATAATGATTTAGTATCTCGAAATAACGAGAAACTTTCTTGAAATAATGACTTAGTTTCTTGCTATTTTGAGATACTTTCTCGAAATAATAACTTAGTATCTCGAAATAACGAGAAACTTTCTTGAAATAATGACTTTGTATCTGGGAATAACAAGAAACTTTCTCGAAACAATGACTTAGCATCTGGAAATAACAAGAAAATTTCTCGAAACAATGACTTAGTATCTGGAAATAACAAGAAACTTTCTCGAAATAATGACTTAGCATCTGGAAATAACAAGAAACTTTCTCGAAACAATGACTTAGTATCTGGAAATAACAAGAAACTTTCTCGAAACAATGACTTAGCATCTGGAAATAACAAGAAACTTTCTCGAAACAATGACTTAGTATCTGGAAATAACAAGAAACTTTCTCGAAATAATGACTTAGTATTTCGAAATAACGACTTCTCGTGTTTCTCCGCATGGTCAAAGCGTGTGAATGCGAGATCACAGCAAACGTGACATGTTCTGTAAAACAGCTGTTAAAGTCAGTGTTATCAATAATATAATTAAAGAACATGAATGATAAATCATCAGTATATAAGAGAGGATTCCATAGTATATAGTATTTTATTCATTTGTATTTTTGTGTATGAACAAGCAGCAGATATAAGTTAAGTCATTATTTTGAGAAAGTTTCTCGTTATTTCGAGATACTAAGTCATTATTTCGAGCTCTCATACATATCTTCCACAGTTGAGCTCTGTGAATCTTAGTTATCTTTTAATTAATGTTGTGCATTTGGGAGGGATGTGCTTGCAGTGTAAAAATGGACGACACCGCGTTCTCACTGTTGTCTTAAACAGCATGTCATCAGCTGAGAATCTCTCACCCTTCTTTCATAAATTTCTGGGTGAGTTCTGCCGCTTGATTGACGGATCTGTGCAGTTGGATTTAGATATTTTTCCCTTTGTGTTTCCCAGTCTTGTCTGTTCTCTTTCCCAGAGAATCCCAGCTCTAACAGCCGAGTGGGATACCATGACATCATTGCCGTGCCATTCATGTTGCATGGGTCTAAAAGCCCAGTGGCAACATCTGCTGCGCTCCATGGAAACGGAGAGGGTGGCAGTAGGGCGATGTCATGTGAAAGCCAAGTTTGCTATTGAAGCCCTTTTAGTGCTCGAGTGTCAGAGAGGCAATGATGATCCGAGTGCCAGTGTAAACTTCCTGTCCCACAACAGTCTATATACCAGCGATATTTTGTCAACTCTTTAGAACAAAGCCCTAAAGGATTCAACTTTGACATGAATCATATGCCAAACTGTGCTATTGCTTTCCTAAGAAATCACAATCCGAAATCAAAACTCATTCTGCAGCATCCAGGATTAGAGGTCGGCCGATAGTTGATTTTACAGATCACAGTTGCCGATAATTGATTAATCAACCTATAGTTTTTACAATGATACTAGATAAAAAAAAAAACGTATTGCACTAAACATTTTCTAAATATATGAATAAATACCAAAGTAAATAAAAGACATGCATTCAAACTGAAATGAGTAACACTAAACTTTTATTATTATGGTATAGATACAGTAGAATCTTACTGTCAAGTTTTATGATTTCATATAAATCCAAACAGTCTTAAAGATGCTCGTCTTTAAAAATCTGCACAAAGGCCAAATCAATTTTATTTGACTTTTTTAACACTTGAAAAATAACTAAACGTATCGCAGACATAGAACTGAAATCTAGTGCATTTATGATTCGTTTCAAGTCGGCAGCGTGAAAGTTTATCTTTCTCACGCCACTAGCTATAAATGTGCAACTTCGCCGGTGAATGAATGCGTAAGTGATCAGCTGGATATAAACTAATGCAACAGTCGTGACATTAAACATTTGTGTTGGACTTTGTGTTTTTGTCTCATTGTTTTAACCGCTTGAGGTTCTACTATGTTGCGTTCTCTCAGACTCGACAGAAAACACAGCCTATTTACTGCTGTTCTTTCTCTGCTAATACAGCATCTAGTCAACAAGTTTATTACCTTGTTACGATATGATATCGTTTCGTTGTCGGTGTTTTAAATGCGCATCTGAAGTGTCTCTCCGCACAGTATTATGTGTCAGAATAAACAGCAGTAGACGTCAATGGCTCCCAACTCTAGAGGCCGCTATCGGTGCCGATTAATCGGCAAAACCAATTAATCGGTCGACCTCGGATTTGGTTTTATCATACAGCTGCTGAAAAGAAAAAATCAGTCTGAAAGTGATTCCAACTATTTCATTTCTCTGTGCTGGTGTCGTTACAGTTGTGGTGTGGATAACTTTATTGTTATAGTTATCATCCTTGTTGTTAACGGGTCTTTATTCAATGTAACTGTTTCTTGAACTATAGTCCAAACTGGGGTGTAATGGGTTTTGTCAGAACACGTCATTTTTTATTTCTTTTTGTCTGCATTAAAGCATGGCAAGAACTAGATCTGTTTTCGGTATAATTACTACTCTTTAACAAAAGCGAGGCGCTGAAAGGGCCTAGTCAGATCTAAACAAAAACAACTTACAGGCTTTCAGATGAGGTAATGCTCTTTCCTTAGACATTTAGAAAATATCTGTCTCTGCGCCCCTCTCTGTGCTGGGGTCACATGTCAGAGTTCATTATTCCTCCATGTTACAGACACAGAACAAACAGGCCTCAGATTTCAATCCAGGAGCAGCGTTTTTGCTCCCTGTCAGAGCGGCGGCTGCTGCAAATTACCTGTGTTCTCTCTAGATGCCTGTTATTTTTAAACCAGCACTTTCTCCCCAGAGTAGCACTGAAACTTTGAGCAAAAACCGGTGTTTAGCTAAAGTGCACACTAGCTCAATTGGCTCGCTGCCCTCATATAACACGTTCATTAAGTGAAGTGCGGTAGAAAGTACACTGGGTGAAAAATGAGTGTTGAGTACGAAGTTGCTGCGGCTGAGACGTCAATAATGGAGCTGTAATGTCTACCACACCACAGTCCATCTCAAATGTCATTTAAAAATATCACTCGTGATGAGAAGCAGCCTGCTGTGATGTTGCCAATGACAGTGATGGAAAGAAATAAAGCAACCAGAAGTCGTGCATTTTCAATGAGAGTTGCATCAGAGACCAATGGGGATACAACAGTGCATAGGTCAACTTTATGGCAATGCAAACACTATCCAGAGACAAAGGCTGCACAATATTAGAAAAACGGCCTGGTTGAAGTCAGTCAGATTAACCTTAAAGTCACCATGGAATCATGTTAACTCTTCTAAAAATCAGAATCAATCTTGAATCAGAATAATTTCCCTCCATCTTCCAGCATCTCTTCTCTGTTGATGAGGGCGGAGGAACCTGTCACTCACTTGAGATCCACCGATAGCAGCCCACAACCAGCCAATCAACTCCCCACAGACACAATCAAGACCCGCCCACATTTGTTCTTGTTCATGAAGCGTTTAACTTGGATAAACATCGTAATAGGGAAAGAAAACATTACCGTAACTTTCATGCTGACTTCAAATATCTTGGGGTGTGTCTTCTGTCCTCTCAGAACTGGAAAAAGGTGATTGTAGCCTAAGAACGCTTGAAGTAGGGATGTGTGAGAGTAGCTGACTTGTCGATTAAACGATAGTGCTGCTTCTAGTTAACTTGGACAATACTTGCACATTTAATGTTTTACTTTATAGTTTTACGAAGTTTGTTACATCTTGAAATCAATATATTATTTTGCAAAGTCTTTATATTGATACTTAAATGCATTTAAAAGTAAACCTCTTATTTGGATCAAATACAGTACCTTGTACTAAATGCCCAATACCTTAAGATACGAGCGTCCCGACATACGAGCAAGCTTTCGAGAACATTTTTGCTTTGAGATATGAGTAAATATTTGAGATACGAGCAGCTTCCAGACGCTGACGCTAGAGGTGTTCAAGCACTCGGAGCAGCTCAAGCTCCTCATTTATGGGTAATTGCATATGATCTCCACTAGAGGCAGCTTGGTTTTACAGCGGGAGGTTACCGGGGGCGACGAGTGATTCACGAGTATTAAGCTGGGAGCAGCACGAGTTATGAGTGTTCAATAAATTAAATTAATTTTTTTCCTGTTATTTCTTATGATTTGAGATACGAGCAATTCGAGTTATGAGCTCGGTCCTGGAGCGGATTATGCTCGTATCTCAAGGTATTAAGCACAAGTAATGTTCACAGTCTCAGAATTTCTCAAATTTTTTAACTTGCAAGTTGGCCGACTGCTGACCATATAAACCCTGCTCTCAAACAGGAATACCATCTGCTTTTGATATGGCGGCTATTTCACATAAACCGTGACCCTGCCATCAACCTTTGTCCCGCACACATGAAATCCATTGAGCTCGGGCTGTTTGTGTGAGTCCACAGGCTCTGGAAATGTGCTGACATGGCTGTGGAGAGAAAGGCTGCTCATTTTTAAAGATACTAAAGTCGGCGTCTCCAAATCACAGTCCGTCTTTTCCAGCTGCTTCAGAACTGAAAGGCCCTCATCTTCGGTTAACCACAGAGCACTTTCTGAATTCCATACAATAATAGAAGTCATATTTGACACAACATCTGCACCACATCGTGGCAAGTGCAACCTAAAAATTGGTCATTGGTAGATTTCATTTGTAAATTTCCTGCTCGCGTTGTGAACTGTTGTCATGATTAGTTACAGTCTCGTGCGACATCCGTTGAAGTTCTCAGAAACCAAAGTATTCAAAGCCTTTCACCTCAAAGCAGCACCAGGGAACGATAGACTCTCCAGAGCTGCTGTCGCGCTTTGATTGGGCGACCGGAGACCTCTGGAGTGGCAGGTATTATGTGAGGAGCTTAGAGTTTCTTTATCACATTCCCCTGTGGCATTTGTATTTTTAAGAAGCCGGTCTTGAGCGGCGGGACTAGATTAATGAAACGCCATAGAAATGGAGGCATGCCAAAGCCATGCAGTCAAGGGCAGTAAAAGCCTATTAGGTTTTCAAAGGAGCGGAAGGTGCGTTCAGTGTTTCTGGATCGGTCTCAATCAGAGTGATTACGACACTGTTGGGATTTTATGAATGCTGGCTTCTGAGTCTTGTGGCTCAATCATTAACAACTTCTTACTGTCATGTATACGTGCAATCTTGGTTTGAACACTTACAGTGCAAGGTCACATTTTTATGTTGTTGTTAGTAGTCACACCTTCTACCTATTAGTTAGGCAAGTGACTTATATTCTACTAGGGATGCGTAGTTTATCATATGTTTTAGGCTTATATTTTATTGGATCAGATTTCTCAGAGGACCGTTGAGTTTGTAATAATAACCCAATTTGCAATCGGACTAGTAGCACTATCTGAATATAAAAAGTCACGTGATCACAATGAATTGGTCAAATCCAGTCGTAATTTCATTCAGATTGTGAGGGTTGGTACTTTAAACCTTTTCTAGTTCGTTTGATAGTACATGTAAACACTTGATCAGATTGCAAACCCAACCCGGAACGTTCTGCACATGATAACGACGTATGACGCACTGAATGATCTATTGTTGTTGTTTTTGAATATAGTGTTATAAAGGACAGTCATGTGAATCTAATATATTCTCCTTCCAATCATCGTGTAAAGTGGTGCAAAACAGTGTTGTCCCATGTCTTACTCTCAGACACAGACTTCTTATTTTGGGCATTTTCATTGCTTTATTAGCAGCACGGCACACAGCTTTGTGTGCGCTTCATCAACTAAGGACCACAAAAATAGACGAATATAAAGTCCGATTTTTAAAGCAAAGAAAAGAAGCAGTGGTATTGAATTTTGGAAGCAGAATTGATCTTTAGACTCGCTCGTATCTCAAATATTTACTCATATCTCAAAGCAAAAATGCGCAGGCATGCTCGTATCTCAAATATTTACTCATATCTCAAAGCAAAAATGCGCAGGCATGCTCGTATCTCAAATATTTACTCATATCTCAAAGCAAAAATGCGCAGGCATGCTCGTATCTCAAATATTTACTCATATCTCAAAGCAAAAATGCGCAGGCATGCTCGTATCTCAAATATTTACTCATATCTCAAAGCAAAAATGCGCAGGCATGCTCGTATCTCAAATATTTACTCATATCTCAAAGCAAAAATTCTCAGGGATGCTCGTATCTCAAATATTTACTCATATCTCAAAGCAAAATTGCTCAGGCTTGCTCGTATCTTGGTATACTCATATGTCGGGATGCTCGTATCTCAAGGCATTACTGTAATTTCCTGTTGTGATGTTTCTGAGTGAAACACTTCTGATTATATTATATGTTTGGATTCGTCAATCAGAATGTTTTATCGGAATGAAACAGGTTTTTGGCGCGTATCATATGACCAAATGAAATATCAGTTCTTGAGGCAAGGAACTAGTCTTCCTGTCTTGAAGAAACACATTTTTGAGATGCATAACTTGAAGGCCGAGACACACCATAAACTCCACAAACAGCCGATGGTTTCCCTTTTGAATGAGGAAGATGTCTTCTGATATTGACGGATATTTACGTGAATGCACATGCGAGTTGACAAGCACTTTAGTCCTTTTGATGTGTTCAAGCGCAGCTTTTTGGTCGAGCCGCAGCCGACAAGACGTGACAACGGTCGGCTTTGAGCTTCCATCGTCACAAGTTCTTCTTGGTGTGACCCGGGCTTTACACACAGATTTTATTAGGACAGCCCGGAACAAGGTTTTTTTTCTTCTTCTGCTTACCCCATTAATCACCACGAGAAAGGAGGAAGGCAAACCCAGCTGCGTGTAGTAAATCTCAGGAGTCCAGGCATGGAAATGAGGAGAACTGACTCTCACATGAGCCTGATCAGTCCAGCCACGTCTGAGTTCAGCAACCCAATTACAACAAAAGAGCTGTATGTTTGCCTGTGTCATTTTCTTCATCGGTCTATTGAGGTTTATTCGTCTGATTGTTTCAGACAACTGATTGTGACAGTCCTTTTCTGTCCATTTCCACATTCCTGTATGGATTCACGGTTCATGTAAAGATGCCTTTAGCAGATGGCAGGTGAGCTAGTTGCACCTGCTTTCACTTTGGCTTATACTCTTGATGTTCTGATGATCTTGCAGTTCTCCAGAGTCAATCACTGTGAAGGACGTGCAGGAATGCACTTGCAATGTCTGTCCTGGGCAAACAACCTCCAGAGACTTTAAAACAAGCCATTATCAGTCATTCTGCCCTGAGAAAAGAGTAGTTATGAATAAGCCTGCAAATTGCTTGTTTCCTGAGCATGGGTGAATGCGGCCCGGGAGCAGATGGACTGAGAAGGCTAGTTCAGGACATCACAGTGTGATTCGGGTTCCCCCCTCGCAGGGACGTTTACATGGATCAGCCGTCTCTTCCAGGAAGCTAAATCTCCCCCAGTGCTCATCTTGGCTGCCGCTGCGTTTCTAAAGCCATGTGTCCGAGCAGCGCTTCACATGCCGCGTGATTTAGGCATTGTTAACTGTGCGTCTGAGACTTCACTTGCTGCATTTTAAATCACTCTTCAGTCTGTTATAAGCATTTGTCTGGGTGCTTTCTTTTTCATAAGTCACCAATTCCAGTTCATGTCTTTGTTAAACATGACATTCAGATTATCATAAATTTAAGTCATTTACACTTTCGCTTTTATCCAAAGTGACTTGCATTGCATTCAAGGAACACATTGACATTCTAATCAGTTCTTGCTTTCCCTGGGGTCGAACCCTTGACCTTGACGTTGCAAACACCAATGCTGGTTAAGCTACAGGAAATCCTTAAATATGTATTTAAATTGTAACAATTCGAGATTGAGATTGCGGTGTTGTGCATAATCTTTGCACTTATAAGGCTGTAAATTCCCGCAAATAATCGATGACTTGTTGGTTGAATGTGCAAATTGATTATCAGATCAAATCAGTCATTTGAAAACTGTGTGAGACAATTTCACAAATGGCGAGAGAGTGATTCATCGCTACATGCGATTCATCGTGAAAATGCGCAAATGTCTTCACATCAGAATTTTCACTTGCCTGTTCAGGCCAGTATTGCATCATTATATAGAATCAAAATCCCTGAGGTCAAGGATGAAAAATAAGTGTAAATCATAAAATTAGGTTTATTTAAAATAATAATAATCATAAATCAAAACTTTAAACGCACTAAAAACGATGCTGTGTGCGAAACTTAAACTTGTTTTTGTTCTTAAATATTATGTTTTCCTTGCTTTTATTCCTCTGTGTTTTGTTTTCTCTTCCTTTTTCTGCTCGTATGTTATTTTTCGGCAGGCTTGAGTTATTTTTTATTGCAATCTTATGGGG
Source organism: Rhodeus uyekii (assembly GCA_037043235.1). Lineage (NCBI taxonomy): Eukaryota > Metazoa > Chordata > Actinopteri > Cypriniformes > Acheilognathidae > Rhodeus > Rhodeus uyekii. The sequence continues at coordinate 4,093,297 of JAWRVZ010000020.1, read as the reverse complement.
AAAATTGTTTTGGTGTACGATAATTGAGTTACGAGCTCTTGGAACGAATTAAACTCGTAAACCGAGGTATTACTGTATAACAAATATCAGTTCAATCACTTTCTGACTGGCTTTTGACTGTTGTATCTGGATAGTTTGTCTGGACTAATAACATGGGTTTAAGGGTGGGTCTGCCTGTTTGTCGAGATAATGAGGGATGGCTGTTGGGCTGGTATGAATATTTTTGGAAACCTGTTCAGAAATAAAACAAGTGTAATACATTTTACATCCACCCCTGAGTTTAAGAGCGACGCAAACGAGAACTCGCTGCCTGTGTGGCACAAATCAAAAGGGAATATGGTGGGCAGCTCAGCAAGAGGGTGTCGTCTTAATACACCACTTTCCTCTCGGGCGACATGTGACCTCATCTGTCGACGTGTATGTGTGTTATTTTTCTTCTCTTCCTTATTGTGTTGCCCTGTATCTTCAAGTTCAGTGCTAAACGTGGGACAGTTCAGGATGATTTCATCCCGCAAGTATGCCACGGGGACAAAGGCACGCTCAGCCGCGTGATAACAAGTGTGCCATCTTTAGATATACAGCACCCCTCCCCTGCGGCACCCTTTCACTGCCCTCAAACCCTCTAGCCATGGGCCTTTCACTAAATCAAATGAAAAGAGGCCCTGAACAAAGTTGTTTTGTGTGTGAATGTGACCCGGTTTAATAAGATGCATGGAAATGTGAGCCATACCACTATGTCTGAAACTGACTGGTGGTGTAAAAGCACCATTTCTAAATTGGTAAAAATCTGATTCGCACTGTGAATCAGAACCCGGGAATGAACACGTCACAATATTCCTCATTTAAATAATTAATATGCAGAATAAAGGGGCGGAGCCTGGTGGAGTTATGGTTAGTGGTGGGACATATCCCAAACACACTGGAAGTGCTTGACCAATCACAACACACTGATCCAGCCGACCAATCAGAGCACAGAGTGCTTTCAGAAGGAGGAGCTTCATAGAGACAGGAACTAAACTGAGCGTTCCTGACAGACTGGGAAGAGACGATGGAGGATATGGGGAAAATAATCAACATTCAATCATCAAGTTCTGTTCTGGTAGAGACATTGAAACCGAACATTATAGGCCATCTTTAATGGTTATAATTTTAGTTACTGATAATAACTCCTGGTCCAGATTCTGTCTACCATGAAATGCTCTTAATTCCTAACAAACATTCTTCCTCTTTTTTTCTCTCCCTCTCAGAGGCAAATTTGCCGTGGTGAGGAAATGCGTGGAGAAAAGCACGGGTAAAGAGTACGCGGCAAAGTACATGAGGAAGAGGAGGAAGGGCCAAGACTGCAGAACCGAGATCATTCACGAGATCGCCGTACTGGAGCTGGCAGCTTCCTGTCCTCACGTCGTCAATCTCCATGAAGTCTATGAGATGGCCAGTGAGATGGTCCTCGTTCTGGAATAGTGAGTATTATGCATTTGACACATCAACTTTATTAATTGTCCTGCCTATCGCTAAGGCTGGGTTGAAAATATAGAGTACACAATCGTTATTTTATCAAACCAATATTGATTCTTAAATCGCAAGATTGATCGTTTAGTCGAAGCTTTTTATATTTGATTCATGGATAAACCTTTTAAACACCAAACCTTATTTTTATTGCATCTCTCGTCCAATAATCATATTTAGGGGCCAAGCACCGAAGGTGCGGAGGCACCTATTGTATCCGTTCTCGTTCTTATTATTATTATTCTTCCGCTTCTTCTTCTTCTTCCACCCACAAGTCAATGGCAGCCCATAGAACCGTATGCGGGAAAATGATGAAATTTGGCACACTCATAGAGGACAGTCCAATCATTGACCACACCAATTTTGGAGTCTCTAAATCAATCCCTCTAGCGCCACCAACTGTCCAAATTTACACTTACATTTATGCTAATAACTCTTGAACCATAAGGGCTAGAAACAAAATTCCTTTGTCCACTGATTCCTTGGCTCAAGCCGATTCGATTGCACCCTATGTCGTCATTTTCCGTCATGAAAATTTTTCCGCAATTTTGAGTTTTATGAAAAACCTACTTTGTCGAACTCCTCCTAGGCCGTTTGTCCGATTCTCACAAAAATTGAACCACATCATCTCCAGACTATGGAGACAAAACGGTATGGAAATCAAGTTGATTGGTCATTCCGTTTTTGATAAACTTGCGAAAGAGTGCGACAAATTTGCCGCAAAAATGAACTTGAGGCTATATCTCCACAACGCATTTGCGTATTCAGACCAAAATTGGTGTGTGTCATAGTAGTCATAATCTGAGGCTACCTGCAGAGTTTTGGCGCACTGCCCCCTAGTGGTCAGGAGATATAAAAAAGTGAGTTTTTTGCTCATAACTTCTGAACACTTTGTTCAAAAATCATAAAACTGGTCTCTTTAGATTCAGGGCATCATGCTGAGTCATGTGATACCCAATTTTCTCATATCGGCCATTTTGGGTGTCGGCCATTTTGAAATTTGTCGTAAAATGCTATATTTTACAAACGCATTGGCGTGTCATTACGAAACTCAATATGTGTCTTTGGGACCTTGATTTGAATCTACACCAAAAGTTTCGGGGCAGCGCCACCTTGTGGTCAAAAGTTATAACAAAATTTACAAAAATGCTAATAACTTTTGATTACATTAAGCTATTTTAAAACAAATGATCTTATTATGTTCCTTGGGTCATGCCGAGACCACAGATACCAAATTTGATATATTTAGCCTAAACTTCCTGTCCGCCATGTTGTTTTCTTCAAAAACCTACTTTTTCGAACTACTCCCAGACCGTGTGTCCGATTTTCACCAAAATCGAATCGTATCATCTTCAGACTGTGTTGACAAAAAGTTATGGATTTCGTGTCAATAGACAAAACCGTTTTCGTATACCACAATTACAAATTTGAGGTAGTGATTAGAAAATGACTTTAATGCTCTATGTCAGTAATGTTTTGTCCAAATAACACCAAACTTTGCACATTTCATTGTGACATTACTCGGACCACATTCTAACAATTTGGACACAGCGCCATCTATTGGTCCAAAGCAATAAACTATTAAATCAAATTACAGTGTCTGTATTAATGATTTTTCAGCCATTTAGCCTAAAATCATATTAAAATGCATTTAGTTGTTGATTACTTCAATTGCTCTTATGCTGCCGGCCACGTCAATATTTTTTAATTGCTTCCGATGAGAAAAAAACAAAGTTTCAGCAATTGTGCAGTTTAAAAGTTTGTATGCAAATCGTTTTTATGTGAGTGTTGATTATTGTATTCAAATATAAATAGCAATTGTATTTAATTGTTTAGGCTCTGTTGTTAATTTCACCCTTTAATACTATAGTTAAGTACCAAGTAGAGGGTTTCCTATACTGCTCAAAATATGAAATAAGGGAACACTTAAATCACACATTGGATGTTAATGAATAAAATATGAAAATCTTTATTTATATAACAAAATTATGTGACAGCAGACAATAGAAACCAAACTCTTTGCACTGAGGATTGGATTCAAAATCTTGCCAAAAATCAGTCGCATGATGATCCAACTTTCATGAAATTCATCACAGCAACTCTGGAGATGCTCCTGATGACCTGATCAGGATCCTGAGCTCCTCCAAACATCTTGTGCACTTGTACATAGTCAAACATGGGAGCTCAAAGGGTTTAAAACATCCGAATCTCATTTCGTCACTACATTACATTATAATGATTTTGCAGGGTTGTGCTGTAACTTAATCAGCATCACCACAGGCTTTTAAATATTGAGGTGAAATCCCATCCAATTAAGGAAGTGCAGAGCTCAAACTGCAAACCTGGAGGATCAGTGGTGGTAAATGAGCAGTAGATTGAAATAAGAGATGGACCGGAGTACATCGAGTGAAAAGCAAAGAGCACTAATCCACCTATAAACCCCCCAAAGCGTTACTGAGCATGCCTCAGTGAGCAGTCGCTATTCCAGCAACGTTCAGCACGCACACACACACACACACACACACTCTTTCAGTGGGGTAATGTATGCATGTGCACTGGCATATTGGGTTTCCCTTGCAGCCAAATGCTGACATTGACATTGAACTTTGGGCGAAGAGACAAAGCTTTTCCGGGCTCTACTGGTGCTCATCATCTTTACTGTACAGCTGCTTTAGTCCTTCAACCGCATTGTTGTACTCTGAGGGGAATTCATTCAATATCTGTTTGTGTGCTCCAGTGTTTTCATCCTGTTGGTGGTCATATGAAGCAAATTTGATCTTCTAGAAAGGTCACATTGATCGCTTATTTCATTTGGCATGAAGTGGGTCACACATTTCTGGCTTCCACTCAACCATATCCTCTCTCTTCAGCCCTGAACGACCCAGACAATGCTCATAGATGGGATTTAATTTACTCTCTTTGAACATTTTGGAGTTTGATGGATTCATGGACTAATAAAATTTGGACTATTTCATTATGCACTTGTATCTTTCGAAAGATCAAACAGCCACTCGTTCTTACGCTTTATTGTTTGAATCCCAACAATATGTCAAAGTACTTGCACTTTGGCATCGGAATATAATGCAAATCCTCCGACATAAAGTGAGTGGCTGATCAGCAATGACCATTTTGGGTTTTTTTGCTGTGCAGCTGCTTCTGTCCTGGTTGACCCGGTTCCCAGTGTCCGGCGTGAATGGGCTGACCCTTGCAGTGGGGAGAGGGGTCAGCGCAGGAATTTTAATCTGCCCCTCCAAACACACAGAGCCCATAGAGTCTTCCCAACCATGGAAACCGACAAGACTCATGATCCATTTACAAATAAGCATGTTAGGACTGCACTTTAATTATTAAACTATTAATCACAATTAATTTACTCAGATTCTATTATACATTATTTATTATACATGTATTATTCATTTATTCTAATTACAATTAATGCACAATTCAAGTGAGTCATTTTGTTATAAAATAAATATTGCATTTTTATTTTACCTAATCTAGATTTCTGATGTAATTATTATATAAATGAACACTTTACATTATGAAAACGTTGTACATTATGAATATCTAAACATGACTGGAAAATGTCAAAGGAAAAAAAAGCAGACCCTCTGTTTTATTCTAGCTTCATGCATTCCTTTTAACATATGAATATTGGAAAGTTTCATAAAAAATGTAACATTTTGAGCAAAAAACGGTTTAATCTTGAGTTGTTTTACATATGCTATCACTTGTTTCTGCTTCTTTTCCTCCTGTGTTTTGATCAGGAGTTTAAGTTCTCTTTCCAAAGACGTGTAAAACCTCCTCCTACCGTATAACAGTGAAAATGTTTAATGTTTTCTAATAATTGTTTTAAAAATGATTGAAGCAAACACAACTTTTAGAGGTGCAAATTAGGAAAAGATTTAATAAAGATAGAAAAAAACTCATCTGCGCTTTTTCCGCAGTGAAGAGAGAGTGGGAAGCTAAAGTAAAACAATGAAAACTAACATTAACCAAAACTGGGCAGAAAATGTATTTAAGAGAAAAGCTCTTATTTGCAGGAAAGCTTGGTAGCAATGCAAGGTAGTGGAAATGTCAAATGAAAATAAAACCTTTTTAGGATTAAAATAAACAAAGAGCAGACTTCTACTTACTGTCAGTAGAAGTCAGGAGGCTAAACAGGATCTACGTACAGCCTCGGTTTATTTACACCAAACTTTAACTAACAATACACTCGGGTACAGGAACTAGAATCAAGACAAGAACAAAACTACCGGGAATCACGAGATGACGACAAACAACAGGGTTTAAATACACACCAAACTAACAGGGAGGCGAGACACAGCTGACGGGACTTACAGGGTGATTACGGGACACAGGCGACTAATATGAAAAGAAAGGAGCACATGGGACGACCACAAAACAGACCGAAACTAACCAACCACCAAACCTAATAGCTAATTAATCGAGGGAAGCAGAAATCCAATGATAAGTACCAAGCGACCATATTGACGGGTTCGCTGGTAATCACGTTTCAATTTTCTCCCATGATTCGTTGCAGACCAATATCCCCGGCTCTGCTATGTCGATAGGCTTGCCTCGGGCGAGGAGATGCTCTGTCAAATGCTCGTCATTTCCTCCCATCCAGCAGTGAATGGCATGTGCTCAGCCGGATTGAGTTCATCTGCACACACGGCTGTCCTTCACCATCTCGGAACATGGGGAATTTCCAAATGCACTTGATATAAGGCTATTAAAATTAAAATCACATGACTTTTTCTGCCACTTTTGCCATCATTTTTTAGTTTGTTCATTCGTTTAGAAAGCAAGACAGATGCTAGTGTCGCTTGTAAAGGTGGTGCTTGCTATTACTATTGCACACATTTCCAAAATCCAAAACCCAAAGTACACTTCAGCATGCAAGATGCATACAGACAATCAAAACATACTCGAGTTAATTTTCCTCCTCGTCCCGTGTCTGCGCTATTTCTCTGTCTGGAAGTCATGACCCATAAAAATGTTAAATGTCTACTTTTATTTGAATATACAGTAGTGCCTTGAGATACGCGCATAATCCGTTCCAGGATTGAGCTCGTAACTTGAATTGCTCGTATCTCAAATCATTTCCCTCATAAGAAATAACTTTGACTTAATAACAGACTTTTTTAGTAGTTTGTTGTCGTTTCATCCATTTCTCTTTTTTTAGACTTTGAAAAACGGATCACCCAGTTTTGCCACCTTGCATGCGCGGATAGAAAGATCTTACTGCACGTGTACAGTGAAAACCTAAGTGCACTGGTGTCACATGTTCAAGCTTTTTTGTATTGTTACAACCCTAGTACAGTTCAGTAGTCAATACAAGCCCATCCTACTAACAGCAAAGCTCGATACAATTTGTGATGCACACTAGGTCACACACTGCAAAGCCAAATCTGCTCTAGATTCGTCAAATTGCTTCCAAATAGATATAAATAACTGGAGCAGTTGGTGCATGTAGAGCGAACATAACTGTGTCAAATTGGCAGGTCGGCTGTAGCCGCGCACATTGAGCTGTCTTTGATTTATCGTATGGAGAAGTAGACCGAGTGTCCAGCCATTACTAATTACAAGTTAGGAGTGCTAAAGAGTTTTAATCTAGTAATTGAACCATTGATGAAATATAATATCTTTGCTCTGCTAACCACGGCCCTCTTTTAGACGACAGTTGTCCGTGAGAATCCTGATTGCCTTCATATGCTGCAGTAAATCTGCTTTGACCGCATCTTGCCAAGACCCCGGGGGGCTTGAGGGGCCATTAGGCAGATAATGGATTACAACGGCAGATTAGCGTCCTAAAACAAGGCCAAGAAGCTGCTGGGTCAAGCAAATGCTCAACTCTGACCCCAATATCAAAGCATTTTTTCCAGATGAATTCACAGGTCTATAAACCTGTCCGAATGGGCCACGTTAGGTCATCTCGTTGGACAGGCTTTTAGTAAACAGTAAAAATGAATTATTCACACCTGGTCTACAAAATAGTTTGTTGTAATAAGCTAGTAACCCTTTAAAGATCTTCTAAAGATTATATTCTTTTTGGTTCTTGCATTAGTATTTAATGTCTCTTAAATTGTGCCTTAGTCGCTCGTCGTTGAGCTCAAATAAGGGTTATATACCGTATTTTCCCGCATATAACCCGCGGGTTATACCAGATTTTACAAAATTCCGCAGGGGGTGCGGGTTATATATAAAAAAAATGCACGTAATAATATTTAAATATATTTGTTACGTCCCTAAGTTGTTGTTTTTTTGCGGTATTTTCTTTCTGTTTGTCTTTCTTGTGAGGGTTGTAGTCTCTGGCGCTTGTACCGTCACTCTGACAGCTGCCGCTGATAGGCTGTCTGACCTGTCAATCATGCAAGAAGACGTGATTGGCTGTGCTGCATGAGGGCGGGCTCTTCTCATCTCATCGATGATCAACAGCTGTAGAATCGCTTCTTAAGGGACGAGCTGCTTTTTCTTTTTGTTCCAATTCTGACTTGTGTTTGTTTTCTTATTGTTTGAATTTTGCGCACAAGCACTGTTTACCGAGCCTGAACAGTTTGGAGAATTGACGTCATGCGAGCAACATTCGAAATTTGAAATGTGAACTTACTCAAAGTTCATCAATCTATGGGTGCGGGTTATATAAGGGTGCGGGTTATATAAAGGTGCGGGTTATATCAATAATAGTACCAAAGACCCTGCTATATGAGGGTGTGGATTATCTGCGTCTGCGGGTTATATGCAGGAAAATATGGTACTCAACTTTTTAACTTTGAGGAAACATGTTAGGAACATCCAACAGCGGCAATTAGATGACCAGTACACTAAATATCGACACAGATATCCAGTGTGTTGATGTTTTTACTCGCGTCTGACCTCGATGGACCGATCAGAAGAAATTAACCTGTAGAAGAAGGTGGAGCCTCATAGCCACGCCCACCTGTTACATCATCACCATGGACCAGTGGTTTTTCAGAGGCGTTTACCTGCATCATATTGCCTTGATTTTGTTTGAAATGACCTCACAGAAAGTTACCTTCAGGACCTTAAGATTACAAGACATGATGCGAAAAAATCTGAGTAAAGTGCCTGAAATTAGCCCTCCAACCCCACGCCGTCGTCACTATCCTCCATGATAATAGTTCTTTTTAGTGCTTTTTCAATCATGGGGAAGTAGAGCGTAATGCATTTACTCTCTTTCATGAGCCAGTTGTAATCAACAGATTTTTCCTGTCTTTCCCTCTTCCCTCGGGTGAGGGATATTTCGGGGCACTGGGACAGTTTAAAGGAGGGGATGTGGTTTTGGAAGGGATGATAGAGGGCTTATTCATGCTCTGCGGTGTCCGGCCGGCTGTTTGGGGCGAGTCGGGGGGCTCCCGGGTGCTCGATCAGGCCCGGCTCAAGAACGTGGCCTCATTGTGCGGAGAGCTCCAGCTGGGAGTTCATTATGTCAGTGCTCTCAGCACCAGCACGTGAGCCACCGGACCGTGGAGAGAGAGAGCGAGGGAGGGTCGGATCAGAGAGCGAGGGGTGGGACGCCCTGCACACAGTTCTGGTTCAATCAATGAATGCATATCAGCCCTGCGGTGTTACAGTTACAGCACCTGCCACAACATGTCTTCAATTCGCTGTTCATTTTGGATGCTTACTTCCCTTAGGAGCACAAGTGTTAGGAGCGCATGAAAAATTGTGCAAATCATTCATTTGGGATACAAGGAGGCACAAGCAAATGATTTACTACTTTTGATGACTTCAAATATTTCTGCTTCAAATTGTATTTATTTAATAGTTATGAGAAGATCAATGTATCAGATAAATTCCAATATGAATTATATAAAATACTTTTCTTTAGTGTTTCTCTAGACGTATAGTTTAATAAATTCTGAGTTCAGGTGTATATGCACATTTTGTTTTATTTTATTATACTATTACAGTATTCATTAATTTTATTTTCATATTTAGTTTTATGTTTTTAGTAAATATAAATTGAGATGTTTATTTTCTTTCAGTTAAAGTCGTTTTTATGGTTTTGAATATTGATAATAGTTATAATACAGGGTTTATTATACATTGTAGTAAAGTCTGAAGTGACTCGTAGTCACTGGACAACATGCTGTTTGTATTTGTTGTTCTCACACACATTTTCCTCCCACACAGTGGGAAATAGCAGTGGCTGTTGCTCCCATCATGTGATAATCTGAGCCCAAATGGAGACTGATGCCTTGCCAGAAAGAATTTAGTGGGTGCAGTCGAGTATTTAAAGCTGTATGGGGAAAACCCAGAGATGCGTCACACCCAGGAGCTGCTGTGCTTTGTGTCCGAACAGCTGTGCTGTGGTAGACATTATTATGTTTGACCGCATGTGTGCCTGCACTGATATTACCGATTATGCTCTTGCTTCTATAGATTTATTATTTTTATTTGTATTATTTAAAGTGGCGGTGGCAATATTAGTAATAACTAATAACATTAGTAATGTGCAAATAGTGTATACATTGTAATGTACTGTAAATTATTGAAATAAATTAATAATGGTTACTAAAATTTTAAATTATTATTTAAAGTTGTGATAATTAGATCAAACAGATACAAGTTTAGATCTTAAAAATGTCTTGGTAAATGTTGAGTATGTTGGTACATGTTAACTAATGATAATTAAACCTCATTGTAAAGTGTTACCATTTGTTTTTTTATGAAGAAAGTTGACCATAGGAGTGTAAAATTAATTTTACGTTTTAAGGAATCTGACACTGGTTCAAACTAGGCTACTGTAATGTGTGTGTTACAGTGTTTGGGCTCTGATTTCAAATTTAGATACGGCGAATGTCGCTTATCAGCTTTCAAATATGGCCAATATGTGGAATATCCAATTAATCATGGAGAGATTAATCGATAGTCCGATGAATTTTAAACAAACCTAAATGAACTACTTATTGATATCGTATGACCTTGTCGCCGCCTGATCGCTGTTTATTTTCCATCTGTGTTCATTGTTAAACCCTTCTTTCTTTAAATAGCGTCTTCCACCGGATGGGCCTTTCATGGGTCCCTAATGAATCACTCTGACCTCAGTGTGCTTTTGTCATTTGACAAGAAAAAGCTTCTGGAAATAGATCGATGGTTCACCCGTCTGTTTGATCTCTAATGGGAACTCCATGCCAAAGGATCAGGCTTCACACTGAAAGAAAAACACAGAGGACGTGTGTGTGTGTGTGTGTGTCTGTGGATTAGTATGGGCTGTAACCTCTACATTGCATTAGTGATGTGATCGTCCAGACATACCCTCATCCGGCCCGAAAATCATGACCTAGTTATAGTCTGGCTAGATGTCAGGGTTTTTCCTCCATGTATTTCTCTTTAGTCGGCATGAGCCGCGTTTGGCACCGCTGGATGTTAATTATGGCAGCTGCACAGAGAAGCCTTTGGCTTTGCATGTCTCTAGAGGGCGAGAGACAGAAGAGCCTCTGAAAGCCGAGCAAACTACAGGGGAATGTTTTACAGCTGTGCGGGTGTTAATGACTTTCCCCTGCCAGACAGACTCACTCGGGTTATGGCGGGTCATAAGAGGGTCCTAGTTCACACTGAACGTTGCTTTAGAATTGGGTTTCTGTGTGTGAATATTTACATATATATACTGTACTAACTGAAATTAAGCTGAAATACCAAAATTAATACAAATACAAGCTGATTCAAAATATAAGTATATAATTATATTATATTAACAGTGTAATATAAATAATCTAATTTAAAAAATCTGTTTATAGTAATTGGTTGGTCATTTGACTAGAATTTTACTGCAATGCCTCCTGGTACTTTAGTCAAATTGCATAAATGGCCCAGAATGCATCATATTCTCTGACTCAAATGTATTTTGGCCCAACACTCATAACCTTTTTTAAACACTGTAAAGCTGCATTATTATTTTAAAATGTTAACCTTTCAAATTTGGCATCTCAACATGTAAAAGTTGGGGCAGTCGAATGCTTGAATCTGATTGGTTGATGAACGCTCTAAGGTGTGCAATTGTTTCCATGGGAAAATGGTCTTAGTTTCATATTACTTTGCCAAATGATTTCAGTTGTTTCAAAGGTCCTTATAGCCAACAACAACAAAGGAGCCAAAACCCACAACAACACTGACCAAGCAAATAAATAGAGTAAATATAGTACATTTCTGTAATGGTTTATCCACACTATTTATTCACAGTATAGATAATACAGAAGTGTAGTGTTTCTTCCCGTGTTGTGTATTGGATAGCCTCAGAAGCTCATATTTATTATTATTGAACACTCATAACTCGTGCTGCTCCCAGCTTAATACTGGTGAATCACTCGTTGCCCCCGGTAACCTCCCGCTGTAAAACCAAGCTGCCTCTAGTGGAGATCATATGCAATTACCCATAAATGAGGAGCTTGAGCTGCTCCGAGTGCTTGAACACCTCTAGCGTCAGCGTCTGTAAGCTGCTCGTATCTCAAATATTTACTCGTATCTCAAAGCAGAATTTGCTGGAAGGCTTGCTCGTATCTCGGAACACTTGTATCTCAAGGCATTACTGTATAGCCACTGTTTTATCTCCGTTCAGTTCTCTCGCTCAAATGCGTCTCAGAGCGTACAGAATGAGATTACAGGCAACACCGGGAGGAATCACGCACACAGGCTTATCACTTGGACACTCGAGGTCGGACTGTAGTCGGACTAATCCCACACAAACTGCCCAAAGCTGTCAGATGCCTCAGCCGTCCATGCAGAGGTCGTCTGTAAGCCTTTTCAGAAAACATGCGTGTTACATGATATGTGCTACTTAAGCCTGATATTGATACTTGATATTTCTTCTTTATTTTCTTATTGTGCCCTTGAAAGCATCCTCACATCAACTCTCGACCCGAGGGTGCTGTCTTTCCCCTGTCTGTGTCTAATCGCATTCATCACGCTGTCTGATCCGGAATGCAGGAAATTGGGACTCGTCTGCCAGCATGTGAAAGGGTGCATGCTGAGGGACATGTGTCTGCATTATTAGCTACCTGTGCTGACATTAAATCAAGCTTAAAACGCACTCGGATTAAGGGCTTTTTCAGCCTATGGGACGTTCCGACTCCTCTTTAAAACACTTAAGGAGCAAAGTCAGATATGGATTAGATTTTAGATGAGTTTATTAGATATTGCTCAGATAAAACCTCATCATGCTCTAGTGCAGTGGTCGCCAACCCGTCGATCGCGATCGACTGGTCGATCTTTGGTCGCCATCCGGAAAACAAGCATGCTGGCCGTAGCTGGAACAAGAGAGCACATTCATTGTTCTAAATGTGCAGTAGTGAAAATCACATGCTTGTACAAACATTTTTAGAAATGTCATTTGGTCAGCTCTTTGCGTCGTTGTTTAAGGGGTGAAGCGTCTCCTCTGGGTTTACAATATCCTATTAGAAGACGGACGTTATTGTAATGTCTTTCCGACCCAAAATTCTAACCTTAATGTTGGAGAGTTGAATGTTTAGTCTGATTTAGAGAAGATCAACTGGCTCATTGGAAAATGTCCGATTCAAAGGAATGATTGATCTAATTATTGAGTCCAGTTCACAGAATCATTGATTTAGGTGCAACGGCTCTCGAATGGACACTATGAGAGTCAATAATTATATTTTGAGTGACCCATTGCTTTAACATTTATATGCATGTTTAATGTTCAGTGCTGCAGGAGGGGAGATTTTCAACCAGTGTGTGGCTGAGAGAGACGAGGCCTTTAAAGAGGAAGACGTGAAGAGGCTGATGAGGCAGATTCTAGAAGGTGTGGCCTTTCTTCACAGGAACAACGTGGTGCATCTGGACCTCAAAGTAAGTCGCAATCGCAATGCTGAAAAGTTACTTATTTAAAGGTGTCAGGGTTGTGTTTGGACTTTTCCGCGGGATAAATGCCTTTGCGTTATTCACCAGAGCATACCACCGTTATAATCAAGAGTGTTTTTGTCTTTCAGCCTCAGAATATCCTCCTCACCAGCGAGTCTCCTCTCGGGGACATAAAGATAGTGGATTTTGGCCTGTCGAGGTTGGTAAGCAGCAGCCATGAGATCAGGGAAATTATGGGCACACCGGAGTATGTAGGTAGGCACCGATCACGAACACATACACTCTACATAAACTACACTCTTAAAGATAAAGCTTCTGAAGTAGTGTTGCCATTGAAAAAACATTTAAGAACCTTTCAGTGATGATCTTTTTTCATCTTTCTTTAGTGTGTAATGTTGCTGTTTGAGCATGAAAAAGCTCTAGAAAGTTACAAAGCACAACAATTTTCTTTATTTCTGTTTCTGAACTCCCTGAAACGCCTCCATTGTAGTCTTGAGTTTTCTTCTGGGAATGAAAATCTCACAATATTCCTAATTTAAATAATTAATATGCAGAATAAAGGGGCGGGGCTTGAGTGAGTAGTGTGTTGAAACTGGCGGTTATGGTAAGCGGTGGGACATTTCCAAAACTCGCTTGACCAATCACAACACACTGATCCAGCCGACCAATCAGAGCACAGAGTGCTTTCAGAAGGAGGGGCTTCATAGGGACAGGAACTAAACTGAGCGTTTCTGACAGACTGGGAAGAGACGAGCCAAACAATGGAGAATATGGGGAAAATAATCAACATTCAATCATCAAGTTCTGTTCTGGTAGAGCTAAAAAAAAACATCGAGACTTTGTAAAAGCCTCTTCAAAAGAACAGGGTTTTTTCCCTCTTTGTTTTTAAAATCTAAAGAACCTTTTCCTCTGTGAAGAACATTTTGTGCAATGGAAAGATTCTATGGACGTTAAAGGCTCTTCATCAATGCCAATTAAGAAGCTTTATTTTTTAAGAGTGTTTGGACAAACTGGTCTGAATTTGTTATTGATTTGTTTTATCATTACAGCACCAGAGGTCCTGAATTATGAGCCAATAAGCACAGCAACTGACATGTGGTGAGTTGTTTTCCTACATTACCATGTTCACAACCCTGAATGTTTCACGTGAGGGTCCTTGTGTGTCCTCTTGGAGGTCATTATCACACAATAAATACTCTTCTGGTGTTTTATCATCGTGGTTATGATCTATCCTCAAGTGCAGTTGTTTTATTTCTTCTAAAACAAACAGTGTGTTCATTATTGAAAGGGCTTCCACACCATCGCTGGTTCAGTGTGTTCCCTGCTGTTTGGCTTCAGGATATATTATGCAAGAACATTTGTAACCTAAAGTGTTTTCTGAACAATCCTGCTTTTAAGAAAAGTCTATTTGTAACCTAAATGTCATCATGTTGTGTTGAGCTTGTCCCGAGGAAGCAGCAACGTTATTTTCTCTCTCTCTGATAGGAGCATTGGTGTCCTCGCCTACGTGATGCTGACGGGCATCTCGCCTTTCCTGGGCGACGATAAGCAGGAGACGTTCCTCAACATCTCTCAGATCAATGTCAGCTACACTGAGGAAGAGCTGGAGCAGCTGGACGGGGCGGCCGTACACTTCATCAAGTCCCTGCTCCTCAAAGAAACAGAGTAAGACGCACATTAATAATAATTCCTGTGAGGAAAAATATCCTTATATCTTTGTAAACTATAATCACTGGCTTCCAGTAATGGCCGTACATGAGTCTAGTGAAATACAACAAAACACCGGTCACGAATTAGATGCCTAAAATGAGTTTTAAAGAGAAACTTGGATGGTGTTTGAGTTTGTTTGAACCGCGAGAGGCGTCTACTCTCTACTGTCAGGTCACTCGGCTTGCATAGTGTGAACGTTTGTGATGTTGATGTGTCCGCAGGAGTCGTGCCACCGCAGAAGACTGCCTCAAACACCAGTGGCTTCAGATGAACGAGCCGCAGGTGAAGGAGAGCGTCTCCGAGCCCGTCAGCCCTGATGAAGACGGAGAGGAGGACAGCGCTCCGCTGATGGATGAGCTCATCGTCATGGCCGCCTACACCCTCGGCCAGTGCCGTCAGTCCTCTGACAAAGAGAGCCTGACCCCTGACCAGAAGGCCATCTCCAAACGCTTCAAGTTTGAGGAGCCCTTCTCCAGTCTTCCCGGAGGATTCATCTACTGATCCGCACACCCCAACTCATGCCGCACTTCATTCCGTCTCTCGTTTTCACTCGCCTCATGATCTGAACTTTTAAGCCAAACGTTGTTGTTGCGTTTCACTGATTGCTCTTGTTTCTGTTCTATATTTACATGGTTACATTACTGAAGACGAAGCCTTGCTGTGATGCTCACTTTTCTTTTCTTTCCATTTTCCTTTTGGTGCCATGCTTACATCTTTGAAGATAAGGGTCATAAACGTTTTCTTGTGGTGTTTTCTTCTGGTTGCATTTGCCATGTTTGTACAAAATGAATGTTGTTTGTTTTTCTGCAATCCAGAGGCAAGCGTAATTAAATGTAAATTAATCAAATTTTATATTAAGAGTATTTCAGTGTCATGTTTAAAAAGCCATTTTGTATGTTCAGGTACTTCCTGGGTAAAGACTTCCACAGCAATAACACTTCCAATTACACACAAATATATGAAGAAAATGTGTCTAACATGAGTTAAAATAAATGCACAGAGTTATAACTGTAAATTGATTTGTCACTATAAAAAATATTTTAATGGCAACAAATTTCAAAGTGACTTTCTTGATGCTGTAAATAAAAATGTGTTTTGATGGCCTTCGCTCATTATTAATATGATTATTATTAATAAATGTAATGCACAATCAATTGTTCACCTAAAAAAACGGTGAAAAATTAGGGTTTATTAATCGTTCAGGTTGTGCTTCGAACAGCTAAAAGAAGGCAGTTGTTCAATAATCCCTTAAAAAATACAATTAATATTGGCGCTTTTAAAACATTACTACTAATATAATACTACATTTAGTGTTAATAAATAATAATAAATGTTCCATAAATATAAAACTGCAGGATTTACGACGCGGATGGCCGTTAAAACGCGTCATCAGTGAAAAGGTCCGTTGGAAATGTCCGTTGTTTTGGCGCCCTCTGCTGTGTGACGTCATGTCATTGTTTTGAGGAGGCGAGCACCTTTTTGTGGTTTTGTTGTGTGTTTGGAATGATTATAATTGATAATGAACACGTGTGTGTCGGTAAAGCTGATGTAAATGACACGGCGGCGAGAACAGTGATGTGGCCTGTGTGAGCGCGCGTGTCTGCGTGGATCTGTCATCGGGAAGCGCCGGTGGTCGCGTGCAGGACGGGGGCGCGCGCGGCTGACGCTGGGATGCTTTGGTTGATTAGAGGTCGTTTGTGTGGCTTGTAGGCCGCGGCTGTGCGCTTCGCTGCCCGGGAACACGGAACACGGGACCGGACCTCCGCGCACCGGGAGGGAGGCGATGAGACGCGCTGACCCGCGCTCGGCCCAGCAGACGGATCATCGGGACGCGGCTCCTCGCAATGGAGGACTGGGAAGAGTGCTGGGATGTGGCAGTGCAGGTCGCGCGCAGAGCCGGACAGGTAACATCCCATAACAAACACCGCCGGGCAGAACCGGTTACCGAGCTGGAGCTGTGGATCTCGAGTCATAATCCGACACAGATAATCCTGCGTTATTATTACAGATCTGTGTTTCTGCTCCAAACCTTTCCTGAGATAAACATCCCTGATAAAACTTCATATCTGACCTTTATTATGATCAATATCATTATTATTAATCATCATTATTATTATAATTCTCATCATCATTATTATTATCATAGTTATTGACACGACAGGTGAAGGAAATGACACAGGAAGTACAAGGAAGGAAACAGGAAGTGAAGAGACACATCAGGACTGTAACGGTTATATTGATTATATTAATAAAACATTATTGTTCTCCAAACAGTGAACATTATATAATGTATAAAACAATTAATTTTTTTCATATGGTTTTCATTGTTGTTGTTTTATTTAAAAAAAATTATTTAAGCTTTATTCTTTTTTTTGTCATGTATTATGTTTGTTTTAATATATTCATATATGACTTATTTTCTTTATAGGTTTAATTTATTTCACTTTTAGCTTTAATATCTTTGGTACGTAACATTTTATTTGCCAAGGCCAGATTGTTTTTTTTTTTTTTTGGAGATTTAAGTTTTTTTTCATGTAATATGTTTACGTGTGTGTGTGTGTGTGTGTGTGTGTGTGTGTCAGGTGGTGGCGTGTGCGGTGCAGCAGGAGAAGCGTGTGAGCAGTAAGAGCACTCCCACAGATCTGGTGACGGAGGCGGATCAGCAGGTGGAGGAGCTCATCATCTCCACGCTCCGCCACAGATTCCCTCAGCACAGGTGCAGCAAACAACAACAACAACAACAACAACAACAACAAACCCGAGCTGCTCATTCTCACTCACTGTTCACCGAAACTATTTCTAATCACTTACAATCTCTGAAATAAAGGAGATTTGTTAGAGGCAAAAATTCAAACAAAAATGTTGCCTTGATAATTAACTGAAATAAATACGTTTAAGTTGATGTATTAAAATTACTAAAACTTAAACTGAAGACGATGATGATGATAATAATAATAGTGATAAAGGTAAAGAGACATTTAAAACTAGATTAAAATAATTAAATTTAAAATACCTAAATTAAATATAATAGCAATAATAATACACATAACAATTAATAAACCTAATGCAACTTAAAAAAACACAATCTAACATTAAAATAGAATTGAAATATTAGAGAACACTATTGTAATAAAATTGAATTCTTTGGGTTTTAGTATGTTGTTGTGGCAAGAGCCGACATATCCCTAATAATATTAATAAATTAAATCTGAACGGACATTTAAAAAAAAACAACTGAAAACTGAAGCTATAAAAATAAATATAAATATTTGCTTAATACTTATGCTAAAATTATAAATGTTTCCTTTGCAAATAACTGAATTAAGTTTGAGTTCATATTCTAAAAATAACTAAAATATAATAATAAAAACAAATATCCATGGGCATTGACAAAAAAAGCATAAACGGTTACTAAAATAATCTAATATTAGTGAAAATTGGAAGAAAAAAAAGCTAACTCAATACAGCAATGCCTTGAGATACGAGCATAATCCGTTCCAGGACTGAGCTCGTATCTCAAATTGCTCGTATCTCAAATAATTTTCTTCATAAGAAATAACAGGGAAAAAATTCATCTGTTTCGGCCCTCTAAAAATCTCCCTTATTGACAAATTGTTCAAAAACTTGTTTTTAATTGCGCACTAGTTTTTGTAAATAGTTCATTCTTTCACATCAGTAATAATGCTGATGTTCTGTGTGAAAGGTTTATCGGCGAGGAATCGTCTGCCGCCGGTGTGAAGTGTGAGCTGACCGACAGCCCGACCTGGATAATCGATCCCATCGACGGGACCTGTAACTTTGTGCACAGGTACCAGAAGCATCTTTACCTGCTGTGTTTCGGTCATGATAGAAATGCGTTCCTCCCTCTCTTGCAGTTTCCCCATGGTGGCAGTGAGCATCGGCTTCGCTGTGAGGAAGGAGGTAAAGCTCTGCTCAATCAGAATATGGTGCTGTGTTTGTCCCTGTGAAGTAATGAAGGCCTGTGTGCCTCAGCTGGAGTTCGGCGTGATCTACCACTGCCTGGACGGGACGCTGTACACCGGCAGGAAAGGACACGGAGCGTTTTGCAACGGTGTTCGACTACAGGTTTCCAAAGAAAAAGGTGGGGTTTTTTTTTACTATAAGT
The DNA here is from genome assembly GCA_037043235.1 of Rhodeus uyekii. Taxonomy (NCBI): domain Eukaryota; kingdom Metazoa; phylum Chordata; class Actinopteri; order Cypriniformes; family Acheilognathidae; genus Rhodeus; species Rhodeus uyekii. The sequence goes on along the minus strand of JAWRVZ010000020.1, from coordinate 4,074,111 downwards.
AATAATCAACTTTATAATGTCACTCCATAAACTAAAACGGATTTGAATTATAAACACAGTCCTGAATCCGGATTAGTCCGTTTTTAAACCACCCTTCAAATGTTTGGTGTCAGAACCATTTAGGAAAATCTTCCCGTTCTCCTGACGTTTGTTATGACATCGGCGTCAAGCGTTACGGTGCTCGTGATAACGTTCCTCAACCCTACGATACGCAAACACGCTTCACTCTCCAATTTTTTATTCTTTAATGAACGTAAAGTTCAAAAGAACAGCATTTATTTGAAACAAGTATATTTGACTAAATTATAAATGTAGTTATGTCAATTTTAAACCATGTAATGTGGCCTCGGTTAATAAAAACACACAAAAAAAATTATTATATGTACATAATACTGTGCAAAAGTTAGTATTTTCACCCCAAAAACGGTTTTATGCCAGTTATTTCTTTCTTTTGCTGCAGTGCGTCAGTTTACGTTTCCAAACATCCCTTTTACTTTAATTGATCAATAAAATCTATTTATGATTTTATTTTTGAAACCATCCTCACATCACAGCATTTTAACTCTTCAGGTTTTTGCAGGAAAGTTTCTTAAAATGTCTTTTATAAATGGAGAGATCAGATCTCCACGTGAGGCACCAGCTGTTGTTTCACTCGTGCATATAAAAACCTCACTGGATTATTACAATTAACCGTAAATGAAATGTTTGGAAATGTAAACTGACACACTGCAGCAAAAGATAAAAAAGCAAAAATAACTGCTGTAAAACCATTTATTTGGGGTGAAAATACTAACATGTCTAAGACTTTTGCACAGTATTGTGTGTGTATACATATATGTGTGTGTGTATACAGCAATGCCTTGAGATACGAGCATAATCCGTTCCAGGATGAGCTTGTAACTCGAGTTGCTCGTATCTCAAATCATTTTTCCCATAAGAAATAACAGGAAGAAATTTATCTGATCTGGCATTGATCAGCAAATGGTCTGGTCCTCTAAAAAAACTCCCTTATTAGTGCTAATAACAATGGAGAAAACATGTTTTTAGTTGTGATATATACAAAATTTATAATTTGTGTGTGTCTCTATGTATTAAAAAATGTCTGTAAGCTGCTCGTATCTCAAATATTTACTTGTATCTCAAAGCAAAAATTAGATAAATATTTTTATCTCTTAATACTCATGTGTCGGGACTCATGTGTATGTGTGTGTGTGTGTATATATATATATATATATATATAAAAAATACACACAACATATTCAGACCCAATTTAAATAATTAATTACAAAATATAAATGCACTTTATGGATTTATTCAGACTTTATTGACCCATGTTTTTGCTGCAAGCCTTTGAAAATGAAATTCAATGCTAACGTTAGTTCGATGTGCTGTCTCTCCTGTCTCGCTCAGATGTGTCCAAGGCCCTCATTCTCACAGAGATCGGGGCCAAGAGAGACCCTGCAACACTGGACATCTTTCTGGGAAATATGAGGAAAATGTTGAGCGCACCGACTCATGGGTACGGCCACACTATAAAACATGAGCTTTCAAAGTTGGAGGACCATTTCAGGCTTTATACAAGTAAATGCAAATCGTTCACGTGAGTGACGGTTCACATCTGAGAGAAGTGCCTAATCTAAGAGTCTTTGGTTTCCTCATTTGTTGTTTTTGGTTGACCAGGATAGTTTTCATTACAGAAGACATTATTTTTTAATTTAGTTTTGGAGAGCATTCCCCTAACGTTCGATTAACGTCTTTTCATCACAATTATTTCACATATTATAAAAAATTATTAAGTTCAACAAAAATTTAGATGCTAATATTTCTGTTACAATTTCTTTGTTAAACTGGACTTTTATTTTGAAGGGTTGTGGTAAAGACGTGAAGCGTTTCTAACTAGCAGCTCAGGTCTTTTTTCTTTGTTTTTTTTTTGTTTTGTTTTTTCTTCCCCCCCCCCCCCCCCCCCCCCCCCCCCCCCCCAGTTGAAATGTTTACCCCCCCAAACACACCTGACTAAACATTACCCCAGACGGTCGTGTAGTGTGAGACGAACTGCGCACTACCAGAATATTGCCATGACTCGGTTTTCATAATAAAAGTCCCCATGAAATGAGCCTTTAATACAAGAACAGAATACAGTTGAACAGAATATAACAGTATATTAGTGTGTGTCGTAACATAAACGGCATGTCAGCTGGACAGTCTGTTATGTGACGGTGACCTTTGACCTGCAGGGTTAGGATCATCGGCAGCTCGACCCTAGCCCTGTGTCATATCGCCAGCGGGGCGGCAGAGGCGTATTACCAGTACGGCCTGCACTGCTGGGACATCGCAGCGGCCGCCGTCATCATCCGAGAGGCGGGGGGCTGCGTCATCGACACCACGGGTCAGTCCAAACAAGCCCATTTATGTGCGACTTCTGGAAGGGGAAAACGTGCCTTGATGTTGTTATCAAGCGTGTGTTTAATCCATAGTGTAGGATTTCAAACACTAAGGCCTTTTATAGCTGCTTATTTCATGACAAATGTTGAAGCGCGTGAAACTTAATTACTTAATAATCAAAAATGGTTTACATTTTCATCATGTGCTAATCTTCATTTACACTGTATTTCATACACAATTCGATATTTGTATATAAACGGTAACTAAAAGTAGGATGTTTATACTGTAGGATGTTAATATAGCTCAGTGTTTGAATATTAGGCTTTAATAGTGCTATGAAAGTGTTGTAATAAAAGATGCATTAAGTATTTTTTTCGTTTTATTTGATTATTTAGCTTTGATAAATCTACTGAATATAAAAATCTTTATTCAGATTAGATCAGTACGTTAAGAAAGTTAACTAACGTTCATCCAGTAACGATAATAGGACTTTAGTTCAGAGTTATCTGATCTTTAATAATGTTCTCAAAATGCTAACATTATTTATATACGTCACTCATCTTAGTAGGACGTTATCGCAAGATATTTAAATGTTACTTCAGAGAACATTCAGAACTAACCCTCCAATAATAAAGTCAAATGTAATGTTCGCATAACAAAGAAAGTCTGTTTTTAAAGAGATTGATGTTTTGACTTGTGAGAACATTCAGAAATAGCTTTTTCTTTTAATGGGAACCTTAGCAGAGCGTGTTTTCGTGAGCTGCACTCACAGAGAGGCTTTGTTGGGACGTCCAGTTAGATCATGACCATGTGGTCCGAGAGAGACGAGGGTCCTGGGAGGAATAAATATCCCGAATCACGCCTCAGATGCTCGCTGTTATCCAGCTGATCTGTATACAGGGATGTGATTGTAATCGTGCCCGGATTGGAATAAAAGTGGCTGTTACACATAAATGAATCAATGAACAAAATATAAGATAAGAGAATTTTATTACTGATAAATTATAAATACAAAACTATGAAAAACAACTGTCCTAAAATAATAAATTATATATAAATTAAAACCCTAAAAGTAGCCTCTTATGTTATTAGAATAATAGAAATAGAATGGAAATAAAAAAGCAATAAAAAATAAATTTATTATTATTATTATTATTTAAATATATTTATTTATTTTTATAAAAAATGTGTATGTGTATTATTTATTTATATATAATATATATATATATATATATATATATATATATATATATATATATATATATATATATATATATATATATAAATAATATATATATAAAATATATATATATAAAATATATATATATAAAATACACATTTTCATTAAAAAAAATAATAATATATAACAAAAATGACCTTTTTATGTTGAAAAAATAACTTAACTAAAAATAAATTTAAAAAAATGACATTATAAATACAATTTAAACCCCATAATTAGACTCCTTGTTTTATTTACTTTTTATATATATATATATATATATATATATATATATATATATATATATATATATATATATCAGTATGTTCGTGTCCTTACCCAAAATAAAATCTAAAATCATATTTAAAAAAAAGAACAGAAATTAAAATCTACAGCTAAAAAAGTAAATAAAACTACATATTAAAGCCTTTTGTGTGTGTATATACACACATGTGAGTGTGTGTTGATTTGTGTGGCAGGGGCCGCGCTTGACCTCATGTCCAGACGAGTCGTGGCCGCCGGGACGCGTGAGATCGCAGACTATATCGTGAAGCAGCTGCAGCCCATAAACTACGGCCGAGACGACAGTGACCCCGACGGCCTGGCCCGAGCGCCGCCGTGACCTCTGACCCCACCCCAAGCCTTTTACCTCAGAACACACAATCCTGCCACGGGACGTAAGGCTACACTCACATCTGTAAACGAAGATAAACCGTAATCACTGGACCCTCGACCTCTTCACTCTTTAGTGAAACGATTTCAAACACTGAAGTAACGTTTCTAAAACACTGGGTTTTCAACGACAAGTTTGCCTTGAAATTGCAAGGATGCCGATAATGCCAATTTCTCCAGATGCGAATGTAACCGGTTTGATTTCACATTAGATAATGGAAGGATCAGAGAGTTTAATCGTAGTGAAATGCACACGAAGCGGATCGTTACTCAGGACTAGGTTACTCTTACTCTTACGTTCTTGACCTTGTTTTCAGAGAATACATCTTTTCTTAAGCACGTTTAAATATCGTCTTTACTGGAAAACATGTCAAGAATTGTTAGCAGTGAAGAAACGTAGAGTTATACACTTTCATAAGCCGTTGGATCATATTATTATATTCTTTTTTTTTTAAAGCATCTCACCTTTACACACAAAGCAAACCCTTGTGATTTCATCAAGCTCCTGAAACACACTGCGGTTTTAACCTTTTGAGTTCTGATGTTTTTCTAATGACGGATAATCTGTAGTTTCTAGTTTCTCCTGCTGTGTTGGATCAGGATAACATTCCTCTAGTGTGACCAATTAAAAGCGTACACTCAAAGCAATGCTGTCCCGTCATTATTCACTCAAACTAACCACATTCCCTCTCATGATTGCGACTTCATGGCCATCTTTCAGGAGAGGAATCGAATGGTAAGTTTCAGCCTCATTAATCTAATTTGGCACTGGTTCCAGCTGTCGGATGATTTTCTGTTTAAATTCATACTCTTGGAAATGAAACGGCTGAATCTTGGCAAATTCGATTGATTTTTATTCCCGCCTTCAATCCAGCCACAGTCTCCAGGTGTGTTTAGATCCAGAAAAGATCTCCAGTCTTTGGAAAGAAGCTGAGATCTGCCAACTTTATACGCTTGAACCGAGAAGAGTTGTGACTTTCCCCTTCTAAACCAATCAAAGTCCAGCGCCACTTTCTTATTATTCACGTTGTTTTCGCCCGTTTGGCTTCATCTAAGATCTTGCTTTGTATCTTTCACGCTCTGCTTAAGTGACTTTCTCAAAACTTTACTGCAAATTAAATGGCTGATAAAATAATAATTTAGAGAGATTATGGATCTTTTTCATACTAGTCAAATATATACACGGCTCTGAAAAGAATCTAATTAAGAGAAAACTCCAGATGTTTCTTAAATCTGCATCTCTACATGTATGGCATCCATTCCAGTCCAGCTGAATCCCAACGCAAGAGCCTCGTTCTGCTTAATCAAGACCTGATTAGGTGATCGCCTGAACCGAATCCTGTTTATCGAGAAGTATAAAACGCACTGCTGTGGTCATCACTATCCTCTTGAAATAGGACCAGCTGGATGATGCAGTACCTTAAAAATAACTGGAATCAGTTCACTATTGACCATCCCAAAAGAGTTGAGAGTACAGTAATACCTTGAGATACGAGCGTCCCGACATACGAGTATTCTGAGATACGAGCAAGCCTTCCAGCACATTTTTGCTTTGAGATATGAGTAAGTATTTGAGATACGAGCAGCTTCCAGACGCTGACGCTAGAGGTGTTCAAGCACTCGGAGCAGCTCAAGCTCCTCATTTATGGGTAATTGCAGGCTTCGACAAATCCACAATCCTGTCGGGCGAGTAGATTCTTCAGATTCCAATACAGTTTTTCAAATCATTCAACTGTTACTACATAAAAAAAACTTCAGGCCGCATAACACTCGTAAAATTTGCCAAACAAAAGCAGAAAATCGACGACGGGCTAGTAGCGATCAGATATACGATTCAGTACTAAAGTTTGAACCACGAATCACAACTGTAGTATTTACTGTAAAACATTTGCTTTATTTACGCAATAAGATAACACTAATACAAAATCCTTTTTCTGCATGTGTAACACTTCCCAGTGGGATTAAAGCATTCACACAGGGGGTTGCACATTTAATGTGTTTATTCTGTAACACATGAAATAACAGCGTTAGCAGCGGCTCTCGTGGTTACCATCACTCACGCGAATTCTCGTGCTTGAACTCTCACGAGATTCAGCGGGAGTTCAGTTCCCGTGCGATTTCACCGCCCCCTACTGGTGTACTCCGGCACTGCAACCCACTCAGTTCACGCTGTATACTTCATCCTACCCATATAATCAGTCTTTTAAACCTTATATTTTACAAGACCCACAGTCATTATACTACACACGTCACTTTGAAATAATGCTAGTTTCGTATTATGCACCGGCGAAATCAAAATTTCTCATCTTAGTACATCGGAAACTTACGCATTCTATGTCAAATTATAATACCACTTGCTGAATCTACAATTCATAAATTGCGATGGCCCAGCACTGAAGGACTTTCAGCCACGTCGATGTATCCAAAAATGGTTGGACAGTGCCAAGGGCACAAGACACACATCAGGGCACAAGCTTCCAGTACCACGAGCTAAGAAACCTCAGAATGTGGACTTGTCTTCAGATTCACTATCAGATTAATTATATTGTTTCTCTGTTCTTGTTGCATTCAACCAATAAATATTTGGTTTTGCAGTATATCATGTGTTTTTTACTTTATTAACTATTTTTGTCTGTTAAAATGCAGGGCGAGTGCTTTATGTGAAGGGCGAGTAAGTTTTTAGGGTCACTAGTCCTGCAGGGCGAGTGACCCTGGAGTAATTCATCGAGGCCTGGGTAATTGCATATGATCTCCACTAGAGGCAGCTTGGTTTTACAGCGGGAGGTTACCGGGGGCGACGAGTGATTCACCAGTATTAAGCTGGGAGCAGCACGAGTTATGAGTGTTCAATAATAATAAATATGAGGTTACGTTACACATGCCGTCATTAGCCGCTACTGTATCGTCTGTCTCGAAGGAAATAACTCACAATTGAAACTACATTTATATCACATGAATCCTTATATACTATAAGTTTGTGTGTGTGTGTCTCTATAGCAATTAAAAACATGTTATTAGCACTAATAAGGGAGTTGTTTTAGAGGGCCGGAACGGATACATTTTTTTTCTACTGTTATTTCTTATAGAAAAAAATGATTTGAGATACGAGCAATTCAAGTTACAAGCTCCGTCCTGGAACGGATTATGCTCGTATCTCAAGGCATTACTGTAGTTTTGAGTGGGGTAAAGAAGGGTTTCATTCTGGCTTTACTGGCAGAGGGATGCAGTGTTGCTTCCATCCCTAAAACGTCAAAGACAGCGGTTCATAAGAACAAGGTCAAGCTGCAGACATCGGGGACAGCAAAGCCACAGACGGAGACAAAACGACTTTCCACTGACTGGCATGATCACCAGCTCCCGCCAATGTCGCTCAACAACCGCAGGATGACATCAAGTGCCGTACAGTAACGATGGCAAACGGCAGCAGGGTGAAGAGGACGGCGAGAAACGGGCTCCCAGGGACCGGGCTGGAGTCGTACCATCCCAGGAAAAAAAGCCTTCATAAATGAGAAGCAAAGAAGAGCCAGGCTTAGGTTTGCAAAAAAGCCTAGCTCATCTTCTATGAGACCAGTTTTCAGCTTCATCCAACTCCAGAGAAAGAGACAAATCAAGGATATTCCACCCATTTTTGATTTCTGAACTTTAAAGTTAAAACATTAATTTTTAAACGCAATAATAATTTGTACAATAGCTGACTTATTTAGATTTTATCCAGTTGTTATTTTTTCCTATATATGATAAAACCAAAGAAACGGATCATTTTGCATTGGTGTTTTGTGTTTTTTTTTTTTTTTTGCATGATAAAAGTACTAATTTATACATGACACTAGAAATGCCTCCTTTTAAAAAAATATGTTGATTAAAGTAGTGAAGAGCCTGTGCGACGGTCAGCAGGTGGCGCTACACACACTATTATACAACAAATACTACTTGACAAACTACAAAGAAATGCATCCTGGAATGACATATTTGGCAGGTTTTGAAAACAAAATATAGATTTTCATAAATAAACCAAAATACATTTAAATTATTTTTTGGTGGCAAGTAAACTACATGTTAGTCTTTTTTTGCAATCTTTCTTAATAAATGGACAAAATAGAAATTCGCAATTACTTTAAAAACATTTTTTTAAGTATGTGTGTAAATACATACATACACACACACATAAACATTTTTTATATACACACAAACATTTTATATATACATACATTTTTTTTTAAATATATACATACATTTATTTATATATACATGCATACATGTAGCCGATGTTTGTGTGTGTGTGTATATATATGTTTATGTGTGTGTGTTGTATAAAATGTTTCTGTGTGTGTGTGTGTAAAATATGTTTCTGTGTGTGTGTGTGTGTCGTGATTCTACAACCAATAGTTGCTCTTCCAGAAGCAGGAGTTGTTGTTCCCGGTCCGGACAGGAGTGTCGGCTATACCTGCCCTCCGCGCATCTCCCCTCCTCCCGGGACAAACCCCAGCCTCCCATCTGCGCTCGAGCCCTGAATGGTGGAGTCATTTGTCAGTTTCGCAGGGTGGTCCTTCGGGCTGTTCATTGAGGAGCAGAAAAAGTGAGTCCAGATGCCCGTGCGCGCACAGCTGTGCCGCGTAAACGCGCGTAAAACGCTCCAGAACTGAGGAAAAACGCGCTTTCGGCATCGAGCAAACGCGTTCGTCAGGCGCAGAGGATTGCGAAATGTCCGTCTGGAGGGAATCCAGTAAAATTGGAGCGAATGAATTCACAACTTGTTGATGTTTTGCGGTGCGCGTGAAGCGGCACGATGATCTCTCCTGTCAACAGGTAAGAGCAGAAACACGCCAGAGGAGCTTTAAACTTCTTCAGCGGTGTTCAGCATGAGGACTGGACTACACTAGACTGATCCAGGACCATGTCCTGCGGCCGAACCCGACAGAAAGACTGGACCTGGAGAGATTTGTGACTGCAGCATCTGATCTGAGTTATACACAGTGATATGATGGCCTCGGAGGTGGTGTGTGGACTCCTGTTCAGACTCATCCTGCCAGTTTGCCTCGCTGCAGGTAAGAGAAAACAAACCAATGCCCAACTTTAAAGCGATACAACCTAAATTAGGATGAATGCGTTTATGTAACCCAAAAATACACATTTAGATTCATACTGTTATATGATTAGAACAGGAACTGGTTTAATACTAGAAGGCGTCTTGTTTTAAATTGGTAACACTTTACAACAAGAATTTATTTAATTAGTGAATGCATTAAATAACACCAAGTAACCATGCGTTACTGTGTTTATTCATCTTCACCGTTAGTAATCCAGATGTTTCTTCATGTTGGTTCACAGTGCATTAACTAAAACAACCTCATTGTGAAGCGTTACTCTTATTTTATACGAATTTTATGGCTTTTGTTATGGTATTCCATTAATACGCTGCAAATAATGATGTTTATACATTCTTAAATCAAGAAATATTTACTGGAGAGGCTAAATGACGTCAGATATTAAGTCTTGTTTTCTGAAAACCGTATCAAAGTTAAGCAAATTTATGCTTAAAGCGTCTGAAAAATAAACTTCATTCAAAGGGAAAGCGTGGCAGATATTTGCTCTTGTTTTAAAAATAATGTGGCTAAACTTTGATAATGATTTTCTGAAAATAAGTCCTTTTAGTCAATTTTATCAATTTTAAAATCATGCGCAATACAGATTATAAATCTTGACAGTTTCGCTGCTTTCTGGACTGTAACCAATTGAATATATTAGTGTCGAATCATAAGCTTAACCTGTTGAGAGAGCTTAATATGATGATGCAATTCATATCTTTGAATGCTTGACGTGTAGCTGAATGCTCCTGTCAGTGATAAACGAGCAAAGAAACGAGGTCTAGAGGTTGAGAAGTCTTCAAAAAAACACAGGACAAAAAAATCCATCGATTATGATTGATGGATTTATTAAACAATAATGCACAAACAGTTATTTTACAAAGGAGGCTTGAATCCAAATAGCAATTATACAAAATGTGGTTACATTATTAATTGAACTATAAGTGTGGATAGTACAGATGAACATACATGAACGCTCTAAAATACTTAATAACTTAAGTATAACTTAATTGCTTAACATAACTTAATTGCTATTTCTGCTTTTAGATTGGTGGATAAAGAGCATTTAAAAATGAACTGTGAAACAGCTCTAATATGGCTCTGTTTTGGTTTATTTTCATTGTGTTTTGGTTCTGTGTTGTAGTTTTCTAGCATGTGCCGCTTCGTTCCCTTAGTTGCTGATTACTTTCACCTGTTGCTCATTTAGTTTCCTCATTACTCCCAATTCACACACTATCCATCCTAAACAGTATTCAAAACTCCACTCTAACGGCTAATCTTGCCCACAACCTCATTGTGTGTTGAACGAGGATTTGATTAGAACTACAAACACAAATAAAAAGTGTTACAAACGACGTGATTCTGACGGTTAAGTGCAGAGGTTTAGATAAAGAGGTTTGCGTTTCTCTAACCTGACGAAAAGATATGAATTTAGTGTTACCCACATTATATTTAATGTGCAACAGCATTGCAAGACCCAGGAGTGCTTTATTTCTCTCCGATACGGTGGCAAATGAAACGAAACTGAATTTGGAGAATTTTATTTGTGACGAGATGATTCAGTTCATTGCTGAGGATAAATATTTTCCCTTCTTTTTAACATATCTTTTTGTTCAATTCATCGTGATCCTTCATTACGGTCACCATATATTTCATTGCAGCGTTTTTTTCATTCAGCTGCGTTTCCCTGTGATGATTCAAACTCTTTTGCCATCAGATGAGTAACACTGCACTCGATGTCTGATACAGCAACTCTTCCTCTCTCGGCTCTGGTTTTCCCCTTCGCTGAGACTAAATCCAGAATCCTTTCTATTCAAATTCTCGATTGTCTGTTTTGCTTCTTCTGCTCCTCGGTGTCCTGATAGTGTTAAGGATCTGTTGAACATCTGTCTCATATGACTCACGCACAGTCTGTTTTCACAGATAGTGAGGGCTGTAACTTCTTAAGTCTCCAGTCACAGATCTCTAACAATCCAGATCTATGCTTCCCACGACCCATTGGTATGCCAGGAACACCGAACACTGTTTATTTGTGATAAAACACCCAGTGGAGTCAGATCAGAGAGTCAACCTTCCCTGTTTAACTCAACAAACAGATTATAATCTACTCGGCGTCATCGTGTGTTCCCTATGCAACAAAATAGGCCGCAAAATTATGTTGAACATTGTGCCTGTCCACTTTTCCAGCAGCCAAGGTTTCCCCAAGTATTTTTCACATAAAAAGTATTGGTTAAAGAGTTATCCATGAGAAAAACTGGCCAGCTACAAGGAGAGTCACAACTTTACAAACTTTTATTTGAAGCAAAAGTCAAACAAAAAGACAAGACTCTGTGAAATCGCTATAAAAATACCGTTATAGTTGGCATGAAACGGCAGTTATGCATCAGGAACAAGAACAAATGTGGGCGGGGCTTGATTGTGTCTGTGGGAGTTGATTGGCTGGTTGTGGTTTGCTATTGGTGGATCTCAAGTGATTGACAGGTTGTTGCTCCGCCCTCAATATCAGAGAAGAGATACTGCAAGAGGGAGAACAAGCTCAGTCCTGGAATGGATTATGCTCGTATCTCAAGGTATTACTGTGTAAACAATAGAAACAATATATTTTATTCTTATTGCAAAATATGCATTTGAAAAACATGCTTATTTAAGTTAAATTAATCCAACCTGCATCAAAAAAACCTGCATATACCATCGACTAACAACCTCATAGATTAACAGTAGGTCTGTCTTTAACAGTTTATACTGTAAGTTAATGCTAAAAATCAATTCCTTTATGCAGAAAATAAGTCTGATTTTTACTTTCGGAACCAGACTGTTGCGCTCTGTTGCTTCATAGCAATCCCAGAATGCAGTGCAAGAACAGGTAAAGAGAAATTATGATTCAGTCAGTTCTGAAGTATTGCATTAAATTACTCCGTTCAGTTTAAATGATCGATATCACCCAGTATTTGTGTATGTAGATCGCAATATACTAACACAAAGCTACTGTGAGAGTTGTTGCCTATCAAGTGTGCGTCAGTGCGGTCATTCATGTTAGATTAGGATGCTGTTTTATATGCTAAGAACCTACATAGGCAGTTCACTTTTGGACTTCGCTAGAACGTGTCTTTATGTCATTCTTGAGGAGGCTGTAAAGGTCAAATCTTGCTCTTTTTTTGAGCACTAACCATCCGGTTTCTAAAAAGACATTCACATTTATTAGTCTACATAAAGCATGCACTCCTCTTTTAACCAAATGAGTGATTTTTAAATGTTATCAGGATGGGGTCAATCACTTAAGCATCATAAACAACTTTATGTGATTTCGGTAAACACTAGAGCTCCGCAGTATCGAGCTCTTGGGTGGGACGTGAATAAGGTGAACATAATTTCTAGGTAGACCTAAATATTTTATTGCACTCTGAGGAAATATTTTGTTTGCAAGTACACAGGAAGTAAACAACAGTTATTTACTCTTATGAGACGATGCGATATTCAAAGGTACAACCTAACCTTGCACTTCAAGAATCAGCAAAACTTCCTTTTGTTTGGCTCTCTTCATCCTTTCTAAGGTCAGAAACACCATCTACCGAATGCAAACTTTACATTATGTTGAAATATTACTGACACTTTGAATCATAACAGCGCTTTAATTCAACCTTGCGCAGGTAGAAGCGTTTATGTTCACGTACTTGCATAAATGTTTCAGGCCACGTCTCTCTGTTTTGTTTGTAAACTGGGGTTTGGAGGTGGTTAAACTTAAACCACTCATTGTGTTTGTTAGACAGCTCCTTCATTTGTGGCTTTGCAGAATTAAAAAGACTGTTTGGAACATCAAAGACGTTGCTGACACACTGTACACAGTCACACTCTCATTACCATTCTTTATCCCTCTAAATGGCACACTATGAAGAGACAGAGGACTAGTGTATACGTTTGACCCAGTGCCTTTTAACTAGGTTTAACTTGAGTGCATGGCGTGACTAGCCTTGACTGCTGTTTGAAAGCAAACCAGATTTTTTAGCTCAAAATGTTGTCGAAATTGACCCTATTTACTTTGGTGTAACTTCGCATTTTTCTATACAGATAATTTTAGCCACTATAGCTAAATAACTACTAATTTTAGCAAACTTGTAATCTAGTCTTTTTTCTGATCAAACACAACCCATGAATCATTGGAAAAAAAAAAATCACACCTTTTGGTGATAAAAATGATATTCACTTTTTATTTATTTATTTTTATTTTATTTCTGGTTTTATTCAGAAATATGACAGTATGGAAATAATAATAAGGGTCTCCAACAGCAATTCTTGACTCATTCACACTAACGATACATAAAGATTCATCGTCGTTTGTCAATAAACGTGGCAAATTCATGTGACCACCCAGCTCACAATAACATTTTCAAAACGAAAACATTGTTTTTGAATGTTTTAAAACGTTTTTTCTTGGTTGTGCGAACGTTCTGTGAACATTCCATTTTTGGAATGTTACTTTTAAATGTTCTGAGAACATTCTGAAACAAGTTGTAACATTTAAAAAAGAAGTCTGATTTGTACGAACATTCTATTAATGTTACTGGAACGTTATCTACATAACATAAACTGAACAAGATAACGGAACAAAACGAAGAACACTTACAAACCGGATGAAACGGCAGGCAAACACACAGGGAATCGCAGTGACTAACATGGAAAGACAACGACACTGGACAGCAAACACACAGGGATTAAATAGGAAACACATGAGGAAGGTAACGAGCAGAAACAACTGGGAACAATTAAGGAAAAACAAGGGAACAAGATGAGCGGGGTTACACAATAACAAGACACGAAAAAAGGGGCAGTGACAGAGCTCTGCCAACCAACACACTAGAAACCCAAACTGAAGTGACAGAACCCTGACAAGTAAGGGACATTTATTTATTAAATACGATAATTTACACTCAATATGTTATTGCATACTGTATTGTCATGTACTAAAATATTAAGATACAAATAGTATCTACAATCTAACTACAATTTACACTTATTGTAAAGAAAATACTGCTATTTTTACATAGTATAATTTCACTTTCATTGCCAAATTTTTTCTCTCATGCAAAACTCCCTATTAAAGTTTCACCCTAATAAATTTGTGAATTGACAGTAAATGGGACTGCACCTTAATTCTGTCTTCAACACCTCTCCTACAGCGCACTGCAATCTGTCAGTCAGCAACCACCAAGGGTCTACATTTACAGATGATGGCAGAGAACGCGTTTTGAGTCATGCTCCATTTAGCCACGGCTTAGTCAGACTCCACTGCTTCACTGGCGCTTTGTCTCGTGTCTCCATGCTCCTTTGTGTCTGATTCCAGGCAGGGTGCCACCCTAGACAGCAGACAAAAGCTCTCCGGATTAGAGGAACCACGAAGAAGTCATGAAGAATTTGCAAAACATCAATGATAGCGGCATTTACTCTGCAGAAAATTAGGACCAGTTGTAGTACGGACGGCTCTCAACTTTATCTTCTATCGAGAAGTTTTAGATTTGCTTGAGCTAGTCCAGACAGTACAGCTCTAAATGTTAATGATGTCTTGAGTTATCCGTCGTCCTCTTAAGTTGAGTTTTGATGTTTCCAGGCGGCTATTTGTCACAATATGGATCTATATCAAAGCTGCTCATAGAATCGTTGTGTTTTAAAGCTTTCCATATCATATTCAAGACTGGATTGCTCACATGGCTGCATTTAATCAGGCTCTGCATCATATATATGATGCCATATTTCATTTCCAGAGAGAGTCATCATATACACTGTGGTTTGAAATGGTTCAAAGCCAATTTTATATTAAATACGTTTTGATCACCCATGTGTTCCTTCTGGGTGTTGCTTTTTCTTATGCCGCATAGTGGGACTATTCATACAGTTTTATCTTAAACGTTTCCTGTCTGTAATCTGACAGCTCACGCTCTGAAATACATTCGACTACCTGAAAGAATCTTTTGTGCAACTTTGGCCAACCAAAAACTAAATTCAGACTTTTTCTCACCCCAGCAATGAAAGCAAAGCTGCCAGCAGCAGTCCCGCTGTACATCACACCTCAAAGCACTGGTGATTATAAAGACCTGGCCATTGTTGCTCAAGCCAAATTCATCCCGTTGTCCTATCTGTAATCTGAGGCTCTTGCATATTGTTTTAGCAAAGCAAAGAAGCATAAAATAAGTCTTTGAAATCATAGAATTAAGCTAAATTAATCAGTTTTTTCTTCTAATGTCTAGTTTTAATTTAAATGACTTTTTTTATCTCTCACCTCAGCTGTTCAAGATGTAACAATTATTTTTAATACCATTTTGACTATATTGAACGTTTGTATTTTTTAAAATTAATTGGTTCCATGGCCAGACTTTTAGGGTATGTTTACAAGACAAAGATGTACTAAAAATAGAAAAGCATACTAAACGTACAAAACAATCCCCATTCACGTTGATCCCTGAATGCAATTAAAAACTCTGTATTCTGCTTCCAGGCCAGTAGACGGCGATGTCACTTTGTAAAGAAACGTGTTTTTGTAGTGTACGCGGACGATAATGGTATTGTTTTTAAAAGGTCCTATGTTGTCATATACATGAATGGACAAAAGTTTGTTTTAGTGGAATTTATATGCATTTATGTATGAAATTTGGGCGGGTTTGTCATCAAAAACGAGCCCAATTTTTATCGACCAGCCCAATGCATTTTTTCCGGTCGGACGTGACCAAAAGGATCCCAATTGGCAACACTGGTGATTCATACAAATTTTATAACAGGTTTTCAAAATCCCTCCCCCTGTCTGTCATTGGTTGAAAACACAGACAACCCTCCCCCAACTCACGCCATTGGCTAAGTTACTGTTGCCATGCCAAAATGCATAATTTATATTTCAGAAAGCCATCAGATGAAAGTTATCCAGCACACCATGACCAATCAAAAACACCAACACAGATAAAACCAGTTCTGGATAAATATTAACGTGCTATTGGCATAGCATATTAGAATTATTATGATTTAACGCAACATCTGAAACTACACAATTTTTTAAATTAATATGGCTCATAGAAGATGTGTGTGTGATTTATAAAAATTGACTAATTGGTTTTCGAAATCCTTCCCCCGTCTGCTATTGGTTAGAAACAGATGCCCCGCCCCAAAATCACACCATTGGTTGAGTCGCTGTTGCCATGTCTGGCTGGTTGGATTAGCAAACAAGGATACATGTTGATTGTGCCAAGTTGTCTCTGTATATTAAACAGGAATATTAAACAGAATGACTGAAAAATGACTATTACGTTATCTAAATATCATCCAGATATCCCTATATTCATAAAAATAAAAGTTATCAACTCTCCGCATTAAATAATCGTTGACATTTATTTTCTCCCAGTGTATCCGACCGTCACGTCATCTTCTGGCTTCTGTCAGCTCTGTTGAACAGCTGCGTACCTGCTTTGTTTGTGGGTGTGTGTGAAGTGACGAGTGGACGCTGAAGGTTACCGCTGCTGCCTGGGCCGCTCTGAATGAAGTGTGAAACCTTTAGTTGCAGAGCGTTCATCTGCAGACAAAGCAAACACACCAGAACCTTCGACGTACATGCGTGCACTGACAAGACACTTCAGCAAGAATGGTTGCTGTTGGTAGCTTTACGGCACAATTGCATAATCTTTGTCTTGTTTTCCAGTAAAATATGCATACAATTCATTTTCCATTGAGGCTTAGGGCAGATCGTGTATGTTGAATTAATTTAATTTTACTATTAATTAGCTGTAGGCACAACCAAAGTAGTATAAAATATAATTCCGCCTATTCTGTAGAGTTCTTTTGCTTTCATTTGTCCATCTTTTAATACGAATGAATCAGTTATCATCCAGTGTTTCTAATCTACTCACACTCTCATTATGGTTTCTTATAAATGCGATGACTCAGGTTATTCAATGACCCTTTTGCATCGTTCTGAGTCATACGCACTGTGATATGAAATTATAATTAAAATCGGTCCAGTGTGGCCGCTTTCTGCTTCCTTTCCTTCCAACAAGCGACTGGCGAGAGAAGTCATGGTGACAGATATGTTATTTGTGGCAACACAGCAAAGAGAGTTTATGTTGAATTTCAGAAAGCTGTCTGATGAAAGTCGTCCAGCACACCATGATCAATCAAAACCATCAATACAGATGAAACCAGTACTGGTTAAATATTAAATGAGGCTTATTAAACGGTTTAATAGGCTGTAGACGTGCTTTTGGCTGAAGCATATTAGAATTATGTTGATTTAACATAACGTCCGGTGATGGACATTAAACTAAACAGGCTTCATTTTCTTTGAAACGAAGAGGTTAAATAACTTTTATTGGACTTTTTGTCAAAATATATACACATTATATATACACAAAAATGGACAAGACTGATCTCATTCATAGTTGTAGGTATTCATACATATGTTTTTGTATAATCACTGAAACGTACATTATCAATGTACAAATAGTATCTAAAACATAAACTCTACAACTTTAGAGAGGTAGAAATGTTTATTTTTATTGAAAATTTAGAAGTGAATAGATGAAACGATGAACAGATTGATTTTAGGCTTTTATTCACATATAAACATTCATCAACTCCCACATCAGCTATGATAAACAGAAGCTAAAGCATGTTAACTTGGCATGTGAGAACCGATGAGGTTAATTCTCATGTTACGCATCACATTTGAGCTTCAGCGAGAACCAAAGAGGTTCATTCTCGTGTTACGCATCACGTTTGAGCTTCAGCGAGAACCAAAGAGGTTCATTCTCGTGTTACGCATCACGTTTGAGCTTCAGCGAGAACCAATGAGGTTTATTCTCGTGTTACGCATCACGTTTGAGCTTCAGCGAGAACCAAAGAGGTTCATTCTCGTGTTACGCATCACGTTTGAGCTTCAGCGAGAACCAAAGAGGTTCATTCTCGTGTTACGCATCACGTTTGAGCTTCAGCGAGAACCAATGAGGTTTATTCTCGTGTTACGCATCACGTTTGAGCTTCAGCGAGAACCAAAGAGGTTCATTCTCGTGTTACGCATCACGTTTGAGCTTCAGCGAGAACCAAAGAGGTTCATTCTCGTGTTACGCATCACGTTTGAGCTTCAGCGAGAACCAAAGAGGTTCATTCTCGTGTTACGCATCACGTTTGAGCTTCAGCGAGAACCAATGAGGTTTATTCTCGTGTTACGCATCATGTTTGAGCTTCAGCGAGAACCAAAGAGGTTCATTCTCGTGTTACGCATCACGTTTGAGCTTCAGCGAGAACCAATGAGGTTCATTCTCGTGTTACGCATCACGTTTGAGCTTCAGCGAGAACCAATGAGGTTTATTCTCGTGTTACGCATCACGTTTGAGCTTCAGCGAGAACCAATGAGGTTCATTCTCGTGTTACGCATCACGTTTGAGCTTCAGCGAGAACCAAAGAGGTTCATTCTCGTGTTACGCATCACGTTTGAGCTTCAGCGAGAACCAATGAGGTTCATTCTCGTGTTACGCATCACGTTTGAGCTTCAGCGAGAACCAATGAGGTTTATTCTCGTGTTACGCATCACGTTTGAGCTTCAGCGAGAACCAATGAGGTTCATTCTCGTGTTACGCATCACGTTTGAGCTTCAGCGAGAACCAATGAGGTTTATTCTCGTGTTACGCATCACGTTTGAGCTTCAGCGAGAACCAAAGAGGTTCATTCTCGTGTTACGCATCACGTTTGAGCTTCAGCGAGAACCAATGAGGTTTATTCTCGTGTTACGCATCACGTTTGAGCTTCAGCGAGAACCAAAGAGGTTCATTCTCGTGTTACGCATCACGTTTGATCTTCAGCGAGAACCAAAGAGGTTCATTCTCTTGTTACGCATCACGTTTGAGCTTCAGCGAGAACCAAAGAGGTTCATTCTCGTGTTACGCATCACGTTTGAGCTTCAGCGAGAACCAAAGAGGTTCATTCTCGTGTTACGCATCACGTTTGAGCTTCAGCGAGAACCAAAGAGGTTCATTCTCGTGTTACGCATCACGTTTGAGCTTCAGCGAGAACCAAAGAGGTTCATTCTCGTGTTACGCATCACGTTTGAGCTTCAGCGAGAACCAATGAGGTTCATTCTCATGTTACGCATCACGTTTGAGCTTCAGCAAGAACCAATGAGGTTCATTCTCGTTACGCATCACGTTTGAGCTTCAGCAAGAACCAATGAGGTTCATTCTCGTTACGCATCACGTTTGAGCTTCAGCGAGAACCAATGAGGTTCATTCTTGTGCATAACGCAATGTAAGTGGCCCTAAGTGGCCCATTCATTGAGGCTTTTATTTGCTAACAATTTTAAAACAGAATTTTGCTGGAATAGATACTGAGATCTTCAGGATCATCTTCATCTTCATCTTCAGGTCTTCAGAAAGTGACATTTTGATATTTTTGGAGTGATGCATGAGGCTTTCCTGGCCGATGAGTTTTTAAGTCCAAGTGTAAACAGAGCTGAAAAAATAACAGATCCAGTTACTGTTGTAAAAGGAGTCAAGGAAGCGTGTGTGTAGTGTGTGTAGTGTGTGTGTGAGAGAGAGGGAGAGGATGTGTGCACATACGTGTGTAGAGAGAGAATCAGCAAGGGAACGGTTCCTGCCTGTGGTCCTCTCAAACTCATAAATTCCCCGGCATCAATGAACTGACACATTTATGTTTGACATTAATGTTTAGTTCTAATATAAAATTTGGTATTTTGAATATTTTTGAGTATATTTTTGTCAACTTTGGTATTATTTCAATGTCAACATCAGTGTTATTTAGGTTGGGTGTAAAAGTCCTTGCCAGGAATGCTGGGACATTTAATTCCAACAGCTAACCAAATAAAAAACTTTAGCCAAATCTCTGCATGTATCCATATTTTCAATTCGAACAAAATACAGATTAACAATTTACATGCACTGGAATACTCGATTCTGATTGGTCAATTACAGGATTCAGCTGTCATATGTTTTCTAATAGATCAGTTCTGTAAGTTATTGATTTTATACTTGGAGGAATTGATTTAGAGCTTAGACTTTAGCGTATAAACCGTTACAGACAGACTTACGGTCAGCTTCAAGGTTGTTATTGATGATATAACAACCTTGGGTCAGTCTACCCACGCTCTGAAATGTTATAATATTAGTCTTTTTGTTTGGTTTTCAAATATGTTTTTGCTTCAAATTTAAGTTAGTAATGTCGTGAGTCACATCGTAGCTGGTGGGTTTGTTTGATGGCTTATAATTCTTGATTGAAGACTGCTAAAATTCCTAGCATGTGCATTAACACGAACATAAAAAGCATCTAATTGGCACTCCCGAGCAGATTTTGTTGTTTAAAAGTAGTCTTGCATCCTACACAAACTGACCGAACAAAAGATCTAAACATCTCAGTTAGACTGGACCCCATTTTCAAATGGTTAGTGGTTTGGGATATTTTCATTTCTGGCTTTAAGCTCGGGTGAGTGACTCATTAAATCAAAGGTCTTAGTGGTCTGTCTCGCTGCCAGAGAGCTTTGAGATTTTCTCAAACATTGTTTTAAGACAGAAGCCCAGAGCAGACCAGCGCCAGCCGACTCTGACTCACAGTAACTCAAGGGCAGCACTGAGAACCGAGAACCAGGCGTTTAAAGATATTTGACATATAGTTTATTATATTTTTCCTCGATTAATTCGATGAATTTGAAGCGTCGATCACAGCCGATTCATTATGCAATGGGGAATTAGCTTTCATTCACAGGAGATAACAGACAGTTAACGAAAGACTCTTAAATCAACACGTTACTTCACACACTTATATATATTGTTTTCACTTCACACTGTTTTTTTAAATGTGGAAAGGACGATCGGGATGGGGAGGCTGTTCACATTTATGTGTAGTTTGTTAAACTAACACGCAAACTCGCTTGGAGAAAAACAATAGTGCTTGATTAGAGGCATTTGTTTGAAGAAGATCTCCAAGTTCAATCAAAAGAGCTTCTGAAAGGGTCCATTGACTCTTAAAACGCAAGCCAGAAATTATGAAAGTGTTCATTGACTCTTAAAACGCAAGCTAAAAAAGAGTTTTTGAGTTTTTGGTTTGCCAAATAAATTGTGAGCGTCAGGTCATTAAAATATTTTAGATAGGTTCAATTATTACTTATTATATACTAAATATATTGCATTTAAAAAAAACAGTTTAGTCTAATACATATCTCTTTTCTGAGGTTTTAATATTTCTGATGCATGATTGATAGATTATGCAATTAGTCATGAATTAGGTTTTGATATCTAATGTCAGTTTATATATATATATATATATATATATATATATATATATATAATTTATTTTTAAAAACTTATTAGTAAATTTTGAAATGAACATTAACTTAATTCTCAGTTCATGTTAACAAAAATATTATATTGTATATTATATTATCAATAAATTATTACAACATGTTTTTACATTGCTTTAGCTAATCAAAATACGTTAAGCAATTTTTATGTTACGCAAGATTCAACTTTAATGTCCGTTTAATGTGATTTAAGTTAAACTTAATCACCCAATTTGATTGTACTTCATTTTAATGCAGCACATTTTTTTATTATTACAACAGCTGTGAACTAGTAACATAGTAGGCTTATATTTTACAAAATATATACGATTTTGGCTTTTCTCTATTTTTGTGTTTTCGTTCCCAAGCGATTAAGCAATTAAGAAGTGAATTAAGATGAAATGTTCCTAATACAAATGTCACAATAACAAAGATTAAGACTGAAAAATGAAATCTCCACAGCAAGGTTTAAACATCTGTCGGAAACAATAAGAATTGTTATAATGAACAGTCCTATTCATAGCATTGTTCAATCCCAGAATGCTCTTGTGAGATGCAAACACTGCTTAAACTCAACCCCGTCAAAGGGGTGATGGTCTGTGCAAACCTGCACCAAAATACAGCTATCCTCAAGTTTCACGCAGCTGCACTGCTCATAGTTTACACACGGCTAATGAGTGGCAGTTTTTGCAGCGCGGCAAGGAAAATAAACCTTAGTTCGTTTGGGGTGCGGCGTGTTTGTGATGGCTGGCAGCCCATCGCTTTCGCTCTAAACACTCAGTGTGTCCTAAAGATGCAGTCGATTAAGGAGTCTAGCACCTCACGTCACTGCCAATATGAAGTTGCCATCTGGGAAGTGTTAATGGACAGCTAATCCCGCTAATGCCATAAACAGAGACTCGGCAAAATAATCATATTCAGAATCCCCGCAATCAAGCAACAAGAAAATGTCTTAGAATCTAAAACTGACAAAATATTTTTGCTTAAAACCTCCGAGCTCAAATAACACATTTAGCGGATGTTAGCGTAGCCACCAACAGACCAGCTCTCATTCCACCAATCACATACTACAGTATTATATTTTTGTCGTATGCATGGCAATCGTATTTTTGCATGTAGACATTTATTCTTGCAAGGTCCAGTTTTGAGTCAATGCTCCGATTAATTTGGTAAATCTGTTTGTTTTTCTAATTATTTCCCCCAAAAATATCACCATTCAAAAGTTTGCGGTTGGTAATGTTTTTGAAAAAGTCTCTTCTGCTCATCAAGGCTGCATTTATTTGATCAAAATACAGTAAAACAGTGACAGCTGTTTTCTATGTGAATATATAGTAGTGTCATTTATTCCTGTGATTAAAGCTGAATTTATTAGATGATAAATACAGTAAAACAGTGTAATATTATATCAGTGTAAAACAGCTGTTTTCTATGTGAATATATAGTAGTGTCATTTATTCCTGTGATTAAAGCTGAATTTATTAGATGATAAATTCAGTAAAATAGTGTAATATTATATCAGTGTAAAACAGCTGTTTTCTATGTGAATATATAGTAAAGTGTCATTTATTCCTGTGATTAAAGCTGAATTTATTAGATGATAAATACAGTAAAACAGTGTAATATTATATCAGTGTAAAACAGCTGTTTTCTGTGTGAATATATAGTAAAGTGTCATTTATTCCTGTGATTAAAGCTGAATTTATTAGATGATAAATACAGTAAAACAGTGTAATATTATATCAGTGTAAAACAGCTGTTTTCTATGTGAATATATAGTAAAGTGTCATTTATTCCTGTGATTAAAGTTGAATTTATTAGATGATAAATACAGTAAAACAGTGTAATATTATATCAGTGTAAAACAGCTGTTTTCTGTGTGAATATATAGTAAAGTGTCATTTATTCCTGTGATTAAAGCTGAATTTATTAGATGATAAATACAGTAAAACAGTGTAATATTATATCAGTGTAAAACAGCTGTTTTCTATGTGAATATATAGTAAAGTGTCATTTATTCCTGTGAGTAAAGCTGTATTTATTAGATGATAAATACAGTAAAACAGTGTAATATTATATCAGTGTAAAACAGCTGTTTTCTATGTGAATATATAGTAAAGTGTCATTTATTCCTGTGATTAAAGTTGTATTTTCAGCATCATTACTCCAGTCTTCAGTGTCACATGATCCTTCACAAATCATTCTGATATGATGATTTGATGCTCAACAAACATTTATTATTATTATAAGTAATAACACATTCATATTCTTGTGGAAACTCTTTTTTTTTTCAGGATTCTCTGATGAATAGAGAGTTCAAAAGAACAGCATTTTTTTAAATAAAATCTTTTGTAACATTATAAATGTCTTTAAAGTCACTTTTGAAAAGATTTAAAGTATTAATTTTGCCAATTAAAAGTATTCAAAAAATGCATAGAACTCTTACTGAATCCAGACCCAGAGTGCATACCAGAGAAATGTGCTGAATTATTATGAAGATAATTCACAATACATAAACTCTTAATGGTTCTAAAACAGGCTTTTTCTTGATTTAGTGGTGAATGTGACTTGTTTGTATTTTGTGAGTTTCATCAAGTCCTTTAGAATAGTTGAAAAGCATTACGATCAAATGCTCCTCTTATCATGAAATCATCATTCACCCTCAAAATAGTGTTGAATCCCTTCGGTTTTTGTTGCCGTTTTGCTTGCGGTCAGGTTTAGTCCACAAGGATATAGAGGAGAGGTTGGCCTTTACAGTTAAAACATGTTTCATTTCCAGATTTGGAAAAGCCAGGATGTGGCTTCAAATGAGACAAACCGAAGCAAATCGTTCTTCCCTATAGCTCGTTTTGCATTAGCATTGCACAATTTGTCCGGGAAAACAAGGCTTGGAGAAACGCGGTGGTTGAGAGCGCACAGAACGAGCATCTGGTGTTAAAGCGAGTCCAGTTGTCTGCGCATGAATGCTCTCGCGGACGCTGATGAAAGCCAAGCGATACGTTTCATTTAATTAAGACTAATTCAGTGCTTCTAGCAGGGCATCTCCACATGATTAATAAAGCAAGCAATGCTTGGCTCTTTCGGCAGACTCTTTCCCAGCAAAGCTCCTTCACCTTCATCCGATGTTTAATCTCCTCATTTAGCCTGAACCTAAACCTCCGTGACAGGAACGCTTTGGCATGAGATGTCGGTGAACGTTGGCCTGCCAATTGCTGAAGAGCCTGCAGGAACCTCGTGTTGACTTACGCTCTTTCAGTGTATAATTATTTTAAATTGTCATAAGAGATTTAATTGGTGGATCATTTACGAAAGTGGTCGGGTTTGTTCAGGTCGGTATGAAGCATTTGGATAGTTATACCACACAAAAGTGAATGAATTTCATTTGGTTAGATATCAAAATATCAGACAAATGTTATTTTCTACTTTATTTGATTTGATAAAAATGTCAGACCAAGTGGCATCTTTAAAACAAATGATCCCTTTCTTAATTAAAGTTGATTTCATTTTCCATTTTATTTAGTAAAATATCAGACCAAGTGGAATCTTCCAAAATATATACTGTATATATATATATATATATATATATATATATATATATATATATATATATAAATTTTTTATGCTAGCATTTAATTTAATTTAAAAAAAATTTAGGTTAATTTTATTTAATTTTGTTATTTAATTTTAGTATTTTACAGGCCAAGTGACATCTTTAAAACAAATGATCCTTTTTCCAGCTTTTTAAAGCTATTTAATTTTATTTTATTAAAATATCAGACCAAGTGGAAATTTTATTTTACTAATATTTTATTTTTAATACATTTTTTAACTTTGATTATATTTATTAAAATATCAGGTCAAGTGGCATCTTCAAAACAAATCATTCTTTTCCCAGCTATTTTATTTTATTTTAATTTATTTGATTAAAATATAAGACCAAGTGGAATCTATATATATATATATATATATATATATATATATATATAATATATATATATATATATATATATATATATATATATATATATATATATATATAATATATATATAATTTATTTATTATATATATATATATAATTTATTTATTATATATATATATATATATATATATATATATATATATATATAATTTATTATATATATATATATATATATATATATATATATATATATAATTTATTTATTATATATATATATATATATATATATATATATATATATATATATATATATATATATATATATATATATATATATATATTGGAAGATTCCACTTGGTCTGATATTTTAATCAAATAAATTAAAATAAAATATTTCCAACTTTTTATGCTAGCATTTTATTAAATTAATTTTTTTTATTTAATTTTATTTAATTTTGTTAGTTTATTTTATTATTTTACAGGCCAAGTGACATCTTCAAAACAAATTATAATTTTTTTCTAGCTTTTTCAAGCTATTTTATTTTACTTTTATTTAAGTTTTATATTTATTTAATTTAATTTTATTAAAATATCAGACCAAGTGAAATCTTCCAATATGTGTATATATATTCCCAACTTTTTTATGCTAGCGATTCATTTTATTTTATTTCAATCATTTTTTCCATTGACCTGAATATGAAACAACCAGTTAATTAAACTCAAATGGTAAAACGGGTGAAATGAAGGCCCTGCTAGTATGTTTGTAGAGGTAATTGATTGATGGGTGGCTGAGATAATTGCCTGACTAAAATTGCATGAAGATTATCTCAAAATGGTCTGTGCAAGTTTTGGCACCGGCCGTGAGGAAAGGTGATCCGGAGGATCTGCAGGAATGTATCACGCATCCATCTCTCTGTGTTGATCCGGAGGCCCGAGGCTGTTTTGACATGACGAGATCTCAGCGCTTTAATGCATGAAGGCGCTCCCTCTAATTAAAGACTGCTTTTATCACAGTCTGGAG
>JAWRVZ010000020.1:4007500-4042500 GCA_037043235.1 Rhodeus uyekii | reverse complement strand
CTTCTGACAAGCAGTTGCATGTGAATCCTGATGCCTCAGTGTGACCTAAAGCCTATTGTCTGCTTACAAAACAGGAACAAGGTCTTCGATGGGTCCCACTCAAAACAGGAAATCCCTGGGTTCGTGTTTTGCTCTTGTGGGTCGAGTCGTTACTCAGTCTAGTTTGATCAGGATCCCCTGGAAGCGACTCCTTATGTTATAGCAATAACACTATAGCATTATCCATTTACAGAGCAGATGTTCTTTTGCTCAGGCCTTTCAAACTCATGTCATTCATCAGCAGAGAGTGATGCTCTGATGATCGCACTCGTCTGCGAGGCTTGCGGAGGCGTGTAAGCGCTCGTCTGCTCCATCTGTCTGCGCTCGGACACTTCAGCCTTTGGCAGTGAAGTTTAACAGCAGTAGAGTTCATACGGGCTCTTCACTTTAACCCAACCTGAAGATAAGATGACCCGTGTGATTCGATCTGTACAGAGTTTCTTTATTAGCCGTGCCTGTTTAGACAAGCTTTGCTGTTGTTGTTTCCCCCTTAGTTTTCTTCGAACCATTTATGTTACGATATGAATTATACCACTGATCACTGATAACATTATAGCGGTGAAACAAGCGTTTTCTGTAAAGCTGCTTCGAAACAATTTGTAACAAACTTGAGATTTTTCACCTGGTCGTCAGTAAAAGAGACGGAAAATTCAATACAAGCTGTGAAAGTGGTGTATATTTTCTAAAACTGGTTCAGAAAATAATATATTATTAATAAGAATGTGTTATTAAATAAGTGATTTTGGTCTATCCTCAGAGACGGTTTATTTTAAATTTTGATTAATTTATTCATATTTTACATTTTTGTGTTTTTTGCCATTTACCATCGTTTTTTTTAATGTGTGTATGGCTTTTTTCTTTTTTCTTTTTTTCTTTAGTACAAAATTTAAAATAAATGACAATGAGAAATGCTGCTTAGCTGAAATAAAATAAATGTGTTTTATTTCAGTTTACATTTTTACATTTTTTTTTGTCAACTATAATAACCCTGCTTTCCTACAACTTTCTTTTGAGTCTTAATCTAATTTTCACAATACTGCAATTTATGCTTAACAATATTTCATGATTTAATTGCATTAATCTCGCATTGCAACTTTATTCGTAAAACTCCATAAATCCATCGTTAAATTTTCATTGCTGAAACTAAATGAAATAAAATAGAAAAATCATAAACTTATTTTATTTAATTTACTACTAACTTGATACTAAAACTAATACTTCAAAATTATTAAAAAAACGACCTATATAGACATTTAAAACACAAAATTGACAAAAACACAAGAAAATGACTAAAGCTTTTAAGTGTGACTGAATTTGCCCACGCAGACTCTTCGTGATAAAAGACTTGCCGAAACGTTTGAGCCGTCACTTCCTCACATCTGGAGCTGATGTGACGACAGCTGTTTACCGGGAGTCACAGATATCTGCTAGCGGGTCAAGAGCTCGTCCTCCGCAGATTCAGACATTTCCCGTCTGTGCAGCTGCTTTGCCTTCATTGCCTGATTTTTACCCCTCTGCACATTTCCGGCATGTGACGTCATCGGGATTGTCAATCTGCAATATACAGACAAATACATATTTATACATATATCTTTGAGTCTGTCAGTGGATTATTATCTTTTTGGATTATTATCAGTGTTAAAAACTGCGTCCTTTATTCTTTGTTATTTAAAACAATTATTTTATGTATAGAAAGTTCAAAAGAACAGCATTTATTTAAAATAGAATCTTTTGTAACATTTATAAGTGTCTTTACTGTCAGTTTTGGTGAGTCCATGCTGAATAAAAGTATTAACTAATTAATTTTAGTTTCTGCACTAATGTCAGACTTAAGATTTAAATTTGTCATTATTTTATTGTTTGAGTCTAAATACTAAAATAAAATAAAAATAAGTGGACTAACCAAAACTAGACATTACCACATGCTCATTTAATATAAAAATGAAATTATTTTATAATTGATAAATATATGGTAAATATATCAACAATAAAATAACTAGTATTTTACACAGTTAATGTGATTAAAATATTGCGCACATATTTTGGGCACTAATTCGGAAAATGACGCTTGACATTTTTTCCTTTTTGTGTTAAAACAGTTTCATCACGCAGAAGTGACTATTACATTTCGACCCAACCAAACAGAGTATTTTGAACTTTTAATGCATCATACAGTCCTCCAAAGTTCAGCAGATATCATTTCTGCGCTCATAACCCTGGTGTTTTAGTAGTCCTCTGCTGGAGCTTTAGCTTTACGGCAGAAAGAAGAGGCGTTGTCAGTCATGCGGAAAAGGCTGTTTGCTCTGTTTGGGTGAGTCAGACTCTGCCAGTGTTCCTCTGAGTCATCACATCCAGATGTGGCTATTAATTACAGCACCTTTACCTGTCCGACGCCAGGATTGTTGTGAGCTGATGATGTACAGCTGAGTAGATCTCAGCGGAGAATTACCAAAGGACATGTGAAGATATAAAGATATTTGACAGTTTCTTTAGAACGGTCGGACTTTTTATTATCCTGATCTCAGCTTTATGGTATGCTATGCATTATAATCAGGTCATGCTCAAATCTGTTATATAGTAAGTGAAATCTTCAAAAGAGTATGTTATTTAATGTCCCACTGAAGAAAGAAAGACGTTTAGGTTTTAAAATTAACAATTGTTGGGGTGAAATATTCCTTTAAGGTCGGCCTATCTTGCTTTTTTTTGGATATGGCCATTCATGTATTGTAATTGAGCTGTTTGTGAATGTAAAAGGTCTGCATAGTTTCACAGATAAATGGAGTTATTGTCTCCCAAAAGAAAGGAGTGATTCTCAAACGAGTCAGTAATTCCAGTCTCACTTCCCGGTTGAATATATGTAGGTTTGTCACTAATTTGCATATCGCCAGCCGGTGATCCTCATTGGCTGCCGGCGAACATTGTCACGGCATTGATGCTGTTCGTATCACTGTGTATCAAGAGCTGAGACTCAGATATGATAATGAGCGTTTGGTTTCTGACACATGCTGTAGTCGACCAATCAGAGCAGACGAATCACAACAGACTGGATCATCTGACCAATCAGAGCAGAGCAGACATTCTAAAAGGCGGGGTTTAGAGAGACTGAATTCTTGATTAATCTGTTTCAGACACTGTGAGAAAAGAGCTGATGCTGCAATGTGTGTTATGAGAAAATTAATTTGACCTTGGATGTAAACATATTGTAGGAAAAAAGAAATGAAAATTAGGAATGTCTAAATACAGCATACTAGGGGCAAATGAAGCTTTGTTTGAGAAACATTGAGAGCCTAATGATCCCAAGAGAAGGAGAAATGGAATTGCAGGACGAAGTACAAACAGACGATCTGTCCTCTTGAGGGGACGCAGGAGGCGAGATGGTTTCCTCAGGAAACAGATCTGAATGGAGAGTTCGTCAGAGAGGAACCTCGACCCATACGGCGCTCCGAAGCCCGGCCTCACCTCACTTCCTCAGGAAGTCGTGTGGTCGATGATTCACTCTTCCTTACATGAGCTGTCATCTTCATTCATTCATTATTTATTTATATATAAATGTCATCTATTTTACTCCGAGATTCTTTGATGAAACGAATTTTCAAAAGATCAGCAGTTATTAATGCATCCCTGCTGACTAAAAATGATTAATTTCTTACCGACCCCAAACTTTTGAACCGTTTACTCAACCTTATATTCATAAAGCTCTCAAAACTCAATGCAAGATCCAATTATTTACACTCTTTGACTTCAGTTCAAATAAATGGAAGTACAAATGGACATTTTGCATGAATTAGTCAATAAATTATGACTTGCATTTCAGTCACAAAAGGTTAGAGTAAAGAAAGAAAGTCAAGTGTTTGGATCAATATGAGGGTTTCATTCCCTCTCCTATAGTTTTCCTTTCTATAGTTTTGGCTTGTTGAACAGCTTTCTTCATTGATGACCAGCTGAGATTATGATTACGACTCCTAGACTTGACTTAAAACATCTGTAAGCAAAATGCGAGGCTGGATCACCTTAAAGAACGGCTCATGAATGAGTGCTTGAAAACAAAGGACATGAGGAAGAACAGCTGGTTTAGATGTGCTGTGGATAATGTGTCTCGCACTGAAGCCAGGTTACCTGCTGTCCAGCGCATCTCCAGTAAAACATCTTTGCAAACTTTCCACCTTCGGCCAAAACGTAAGCTGTAATACATTGTTGTAAAACAGAGTTTGATAAGTTCGTGGCACCAGACCGGAGTATAAATAACCTTAAAGGACTGACACTGCAATATATCTAGTGTGTTTAAAGAAGGAAATGTTGGCGAATTAGACATGTAGTTCAATTAATGTTTCTCAAACTATAGAACTACAGGAAATGATCCATTTCCCCTCCAACACAACTCGTACTTTTGTTGAACGTATCCTTTGGCCCCCTTTCTCTTTAATCTCTCTGTTTTGTATGTTGTATATATACAGCAGTTTGTATAAGAGCGTTCAGCATGAATCTGATCTGATATTTGTTGCGATCTGACTGTGAATGCCAGTAAGAAAAGGTCAGACGAGTGTTTTCCTGTGATTTGCTCGAGTTTAATGCATGAATCAGAGCTAGTGATGATTCACTTTCTTGACATGTTGTAAACTTAGAAACCAGATGCTGAGATAAACGCTAGAGATAAACGCTAACCAAAGTAACAATAAACATCCATTTAACATTTGGGTTTTAGAAGGTTCAGGGTATAAAATATAGCAACGTTTATTACTGTTGTTTTTTGAAATAGCTTAATATTTTTATTCATTAATGATTCATTAAATATACTTTACGTTCAAGACTTTAATGACAGTATATGTGATGTTACAAATGATTTCTATTTGAAATAAATGCTGTTCATTAATAATCACAATCAATATAGAATGTGTATATATATATATATATATATATATATATATATATATATATATATATATATATATATATATATACACACATATACAGTAATACCTCGGTTTACGAGTTTAATTTGTTCCAAGAGCGAGCTCGTAAACCAAAATGCTCGTACACTAAAACAAATGTCCCCATATGAATGCACTAAAAATCAATTTATCCGTTCCACACGACCACAAATGCCCATTTTAAATATTTTTGGGGTTTCACCCTATTAATTGCAGTTAAAATTATAACCATTAAGATCTCATATAAATACTAATTAATAATTGACAATTAAACTCTAAAAACACTTGACAATTTACTGTAATGCACTTCAGCTGAGGAGGGGGGAGCGGGGAAAGCAAGGATTCAAGTGCAAATGAGGGAATTTATTATAATAGTGCAGAAAACAAATGAAGTGATAATCCAGAGTGAAAGTCATGAGACGGAATGAACGTGCGGGAGCCGTGAACGAACGAATTCACAGGAGCCTCGAACTAACGAACGAACGCGGGAGCCGCGAACGAACGAACGAATTTG
Source organism: Rhodeus uyekii (assembly GCA_037043235.1). NCBI lineage: Eukaryota > Metazoa > Chordata > Actinopteri > Cypriniformes > Acheilognathidae > Rhodeus > Rhodeus uyekii. The sequence goes on along the minus strand of JAWRVZ010000020.1, from coordinate 4,037,019 downwards.
CGGGAGCCTTGAACGAACGAATTCGCGGGAGCCTTGAACGAACGAACGAATTTGCGGGAGCCTTGAACGAACGAACGAATTCGCGGGAGCCTTGAACGAACAAACGAACGAATTCGCGGGAGCCTTGAACGAACGAACAAATTCGTGGGAGCCTCGAACGAACGAACGAATTCGCGGGAGCCACGAACGAACGAATTTGCCGGAGCCGCGAATGAAAGCGGGGACATAGTCAGATGTTATGAGAATGAATTCATGAACCGTGACAGTTTCTGCTTAGAGGCACTGTAATTGTTTATTTCACTATGTGAACAAAAGCGATCACAATTAATTAATGTTAATCACTTATAAAAGTATCACTGTGGTGAATGATGCAGCCAAACCAAGCGAAGCTAAGAGGATGAATGAGTTAAGGGGTGATAAAGGGCTTGGAATCGCGTGACTGTGTTATGAGAGGCTGTGTTTAGAATATTTACATTAACCACGCTGAGCATTAGAACTTTTTCCACACAAAAATGTGAGTGGGTGAGGGAAATTTTTTATCGTACACCGATACAATTCTCATACACCGATTCGACCCTCCATGCTCGTACACCGATTGTCATGTTCTGATTGGTTCTTTGTGTCACGTGTCTTGTTCTGATTGGTTCCTTAGGTCATTGTCATGTTCTGATTGGTTCCGTGCGTCATGTCATGTTTTCATTGGTTCCTTGGGTCATTGTCATGTTCTGATTGGTTCCTTGTGTCATGTTCTGATTGGTTCCTTGCGTCATGTGTCATGTTCTGATTGGTTCCTTGCGTCATTGTCATGTTCTGATTGGTTCCTTGTGTCATGTGTCATGTTCTGATTGGTTCCTTGCGTCATGTCATGTTTTCATTGGTTCCTTGGGTCATTGTCATGTTCTGATTGGTTCCTTGTGTCATGTTCTGATTGGTTCCTTGCGTCATGTGTCATGTTCTGATTGGTTCCTTGTGTCATTGTCATGTTCTGATTGATTCCTTGCGTCATGTTCTTATTGGTTCTTTGCGTAATGTGTCATGTTCTGATTGGTTCTTTGCACCATGTGTCATGTTTTGATTGGTTCCTTGCGTCATTGTCATGTTCTGATTGTTTCCTTGCGTCATTGTCATGTTTTCATTGGTTCCTTGGGTCATTGTCATGTTCTGATTGGTTCCTTGCGTCATGTGTCATGTTCTGATTGGTTCCTTGTGTCATGTTCCGATTGGTTCCTTGGGTCATTGTCATGTTCTGATTGGTTCCTTGTGTCATGTTCCGATTGGTTCCTTGTCATGTTCCGATTGGTTCTTTGCACCATGTGTCATGTTTTGATTGGTTCCTTGCGTCATGTGTCATGTTCTGATTGTTTCCTTGCGTCATTGTCATGTTTTCATTGGTTCCTTGGGTCATTGTCATGTTCTGATTGTTTCCTTGCGTCATTGTCATGTTTTCATTGGTTCCTTGGGTCATTGTCATGTTCTGATTGGTTCCTTGCGTCATGTGTCATGTTCTGATTGGTTCCTTGTGTCATGTTCCGATTGGTTCCTTGCGTCATGTGTCATGTTCCGATTGGTTCCTTGGGTCATTGTCATGTTCCGATTGGTTCCTTGCGTCATGGGTCATGTTCTGATTGGTTCCTTGCGTCATTGTCATGTTCTGATTGGTTCCTTGCGTCATGTGTCATGTTCCGATTGGTTCCTTGCGTCATTGTCATGTTCCGATTGGTTCCTTGCGTCATTGTCATGTTCCGATTGGTTCCTTGCGTCATTGTCATGTTCCGATTGGTTCCTTGCGTCATTGTCATGTTCCGATTGGTTCCTTGCGTCATGTGTCGTGTTCCGATTGGTTCCTTGCGTCATGTGTCGTGTTCCGATTGGTTCCTTGCGTCATGTGTCGTGTTCCGATTGGTTCCTTGCGTCATGTGTCGTGTTCCGATTGGTTCCTTGCGTCATGTGTCGTGTTCCGATTGGTTCCTTGCGTCATGTGTCGTGTTCCGATTGGTTCCTTGCGTCATGTGTCGTGTTCCGATTGGTTCCTTGCGTCATGTGTCGTGTTCCGATTGGTTCCTTGCGTCATTCTCATGTTCCGATTGGTTCCTTGCGTCATTCTCATGTTCCGATTGGTTCCTTGCGTCATGTTCCGATTGGTTCCTTGTTTCATGCGTCATGTTTTCATTGGTTCTTTTGGTTTATTGGTTCATTGTGTTCAGGTGTGTCTTTTTAAGTCATTAGTATTTGTGTGTATATTAATTTCTCTCACATTGCTTCCATCTCTTGTCTAGTTTTGTTTTTGCAACCTATTGTTTGGTGAGTTTGAGTTGAAATTTGGCAAACAAAAAACTTGCTCACCTCACCTTTTGTAACAAGAAAAAAAAACTTACATTCTTATTTTATTATTTATGTCTACTGTGCATAGCTATTAAACTCTGTCATATCCATTTGCCCTCTGGCTTAAAGTAATTGAAGAGTACGAATGAATTGATTCAAATCAATTATGTCAATTACGTGAGGAGAGACATTCCCGAAGGAATAGTGTTTTATAGCTTGTGTGATTAAATTTGACTCTATCCTGCTCATTGCAGTCTATTCAGATTTTTTCGTTCTCCATTTAAGTCTCTAAAAGCTTTTGGAGGTGTGGTAGTGCTACCAGACGACTGACTGAGGTTCTGCTGTCGTCTGCGCTGCTACACTGTCTGCGCATTGTGGTCAAACGATCAATAGTGAAATCCTTTTGTAACGGCGTCTAAACCCTTCCTAACTAACGTTCACAAGAAGGAGTCAACTTGCAATATCAACTCAACTGCAAACCAGCTTGAGCTTTCATGTTATGGACCTCTCAAACTATTTATTTGTTTTAAATGAAATACTTTTATTCAGCAAGAACGTAATGTAACAAAAGATTGTTTTTTGAACATTCTTTTCATCTAATAATCCTGAAGTTTGAAGTTTCAGTGTCCAGAAAAATATGAAACTGTTTTCTACATCGATAATAATCATAAATGTTTGTTGAGCTGTAAATCATCATATCAGAATGATTTGTGACGATCATGTGACACTGAAGACTGCAGTAATGATGCTGAAAATACAACTTTAATCACAGGAATAAATGACACTTTACTATATATTCACATAGAAAACAGCTGTTTTACACTGATATAATATTACACTGTTTTACTGTATTTATCATCTAATAAATTCAACTTTAATCACAGGAATAAATTATATTTTACTATATATTCACAGAGAAAACTGCTGATTTACATTGATATAATATTACACTGTTTTACTGTATTCATCATCTAATAAATTCAGCTTTAATCACAGGAATAAATGACACTTTACTATATATTCACATAGAAAACAGCTGTTTTACACTGATATAATATTACACTGTTTTTACTGTATTTATCATCTAATAAATTCAGCTTTAATCACAGGAATAAATGACACTTTACTATATATTCACATAGAAAACAGCTGTTTTACACTGATATAATATTACACTGTTTTACTGTATTTATCATCTAATAAATTCAGCTTTAATCACAGGAATAAATGACACTTTACTATATATTCACATAGAAAACATCTGCTTTATATTGGAATAATATTTTTATATATATATAAAATATATTTTTAATCAAATAAGTGCAGCCTTGAGTAATTGGTGAGCAGAAAAGACTTCTTTCAAAAGCAAACCGATCATTTGTGCTGTGCAAATAATAGCTGTTACAGGAGCGATGTACTCTTTCTCTCAAACAATAAAGATGCACCGCACATTTTCACCATTACGTACCGCATGCGAACACTGAGACCCATTCAATTGGCTGAAATGGATGAAGTGGCTCATCAGGGAAAAGAATAATGAGAAACTGTAGCCAAACGGCACGCAGACGAGATGTGCCAACAGAGCAGCCTTTAGTCCTCCGCCGCTAAATAACAAACACATCTGGTCCATATTTGCGCTTCCTGTGCCAGTATCGGCTTTCTGCTGCGGTGAGGCTTTAGCTCAGCTCTGCCTCTAAAAACTCCTGCTACAGCTCATAATGGCTTCAATACACGGTGCGACTGATTCTTGCTCTCCATTTGCTCGTCATCGGCACATACTCCATCCACCGGGTGAATGACTGATGTGTTTTTCATCACTCTACGCACTTAGTCGGGAATAAATCTTGACAGAAACTTTGACCAGGCCTTTTCATGGAAGCTGATTTGCTCGTTCGGTTGAGCGTCTTCTAATTAGACTAATCTCCTGAACACACAGTAAAACAGTGTGACACGAGCAGACCTGTAAAACATTTTCATAATAGAAAACCATTGTAAAGGTTGTAAAGTCTTGGCAGACTTGCCTGGCACTGATCCTCAGGTGGTTTAGAAATGATTATCGGTAGGCGTTAATACAATGATGGACATAAGTGGTCCAGAAATGTATGTCTTTAAAGCATTAGTCTTATTATGATTTCTTTTAAAACCCTGTGAAATGGTTTGAAGAACACAATTAAAGTATTTTAATAAAATAGACAGTAACCTTTGTCGAGCCAATAGATTGCAAATGAAAAAATTGGTTAATGTAATTTTTGGTTTCCCCACAGTCACACACAGGGTAAAACAGCACGGGGCAAAAGACACACAGAAAAATGTTTTTAATGAAGTTAAAACTGGTTCAAAACCACTTTATCACTTTAGTTTATATTGATAGATTAAATAATTATTTTTTGTTCAATAAATACACTGTCAATAAAATACGTAATTTAATGTGCGTTATATGTATATTATTTCTTTTTTAAATATAAAATATATATTTTTATATACATATTTTTTTTACATGTATTTATATATATATATATATGTATATATATATACATATATATATATATATATATATATACATATATATATATATATGTATGTATATATATATATATATATATATATATATATATATATACAAATTAAAAAAAAATACATGTACATAAAAAATGTATAAAAAAAGAAATTATATATATATATTTTTAGTCTTTTTATATATATATATATATTTAAAAAAATATAAAATATATAATACAGAAGCACAATTGAAAGAGATCCCATAAGTTAATATAGGTTTACAGTAGTAACAATAAATGATATTTTATTGTATGATTTGATTAATGTCATATTGTTAAATATGACGTTTCATTATGAATACGGTGATTATCTCTAAGCTGGACACCCAACTTAATATATGATATTTACCATCTGAATCTAACCAAATGCAAAAAGTCAGCAGATGTTTATTATTCCATATGTTTCCGTTATTCAAAAACTGTCGCTTTAATTATCTTGAACAAAACTAGAAAAATCATTAACAAGGCCTTTGCCTCAAAATATAGTCCATTATTTTATCAACTATCATTTGCTATTTAAATATACAACATTAAAAAACGTAAAATATTAAACATTTAGCGCAGAATCTTCTGTGATTGCGTCAAGGATCAGCTAAATTTCCACGTTAACGGTTTTTAAAAGACGTTTTTACAGCAACATCAGCGTGAAACCCCTTCATTGGTGTGTATGTTCTGGGGTCTGTATTTTGGTCTAATCCTTTCTGAAAGTTTGCTAACTCCATGATGAGGAAGCTTTTAGCCTTGGTTCTGCTTCCTACAGCGTTTTCAGAAACTGAGTGATGCTGTGCTGCGGAAACAGCCCGTGTCTGAGGACCGATACCTAATACTTCACTGAAACCCACGGGCAGGGAGACGATCCCCTCTCATTACCTCTGACGTTTCGAATATGACTGTAAATGTGCTCTTGTGAATTAATGAGCTCTGCATTTAATCCAAAGAGACGATGGGATTTTAGACTTATGCATGCTAATATCTGTAACAAATCAGACCTCATTTTCTACCGCAGACATTTCCATAACCAATGATTTTTTTCTTTAGAAATGAACTAATCCCTGTTTTTATTCTTTAATTCATGATTTTATCTGTCCAGAATGGCCATTGAATTAAGCACTTATTGGTTTGCATATGACGTCATTTCCTCATTTGGGCCGGATGGGTTGTGGGTGTTTTTTAACATCTTTCGGTTCATGTTTGATGTTATCAGTATCATTCCCAGCGTCCCACTGGATTAAGAAGCTGCTGGTCCTTTGATGACGGACCAAAATCCATCTATCCGAAATTTCTTCTGTCATAAAACATGTTTATATAGCATCATACTTAAATCAACAACCTCTTCGACCCCAAAACATGCATTACTCACAGCGTTGTTTCATTTGGATCTTTCTGACAACGGCCATTGCTCTGAACTCATACTGATCCTAAATGATGAACAGCACAAACACTGCCAAAAATATCAATGCTGAGAGAGAGAGAGAGAGAGAGAGAGATACCTGTAACACAAGGGGGAATTTCCTCTAACAGCAGTGGATTACGGCAACTCTTTCCTATGAAGAGCGACAGCTTCGACTCCATGAACTTTCACCCTGATGTGTTGAATTCTTCAACTCCCCACAGGAATAAAACCACACGAATCTGCAATATTACAAAGCCTTCTTACTCTGTAACAATTATGCAAACTGAATGACACTTGTTACGAGAATCCTGCCAAAAGTTCCACTAATTTCAACAGGACTTCATGTTACGACTTAAGCCAAAATTACTCTTCAACTTTATCACATAGGTTGTACACACTTCTTAAAATTATACTTCATTGGTCAGTTGCATAAACTCACTATGTTAAGAGCTAATCTGTTAACTAGCAGTTAGTAAAAGGGTAATCAGTCTTACTTTTCAGATTTTTTTGTTCTAAAACTGACAAAGAAATGAAATCGAGGACTAAGTTGTAAGATTAGTCTAAGCACTTTATGCAGCCGGCCACAGGCTTTATTTAAGCTTAAGCTAATGATTTTACTCAGTGCTGTAAAATAACACACTTTTCATTGTACAGGCCACACGGGGCGCTTGCTGAAATCCCTGTGTCTCACCAGTATGACGTTCCTGCTGCTGCATCTCATCTTCCAAGTCACAATCAACAGCCTGCTAGCAGGAGACAACTTTGAGCCCGACTTCAACTGTGAGTAACTAATGTTTCATCCCAGCTCATTAAACCAGGCTAACGTACGGGTTGAGGTCAGGAAACCGTTTTTATTGGATGACATACAACTACTTGAATGAGCTGAACTCTCATACTCAAGTTACTAGTTGAAAGCAACCCTACTTGGTTTAACCAGTTGAGTAATGAACCAGTCATGCATGCATTTATCGTCTATAGTGGGTTGGCTAGTGGAAGAGAAGAACGTTTCCAAATTATTTTCCCAAAATGTTGGACTTTTTGGTTGAGCCAAGGCACGTATTAATTAACTCTTTGACGTTAAGGTGGTGCTTATGGAAAATAGAGGTTGGGGTTTCCTGTACACTCAAAAAAAAATTGTGCTATATAGCACTAAAAGTGGTTCTTTGGCTCGTGATCATAGGGGAACCATTTTTAGTGCTATATAGCGCCAAATGGTGCTACAAAGAACCATTATGATAGCACCAGGTGCTATATAGCACAAAAAATGGTTCCCCTATGATCACGAGCCAAATAATCACTTTTAGTGCTATATAGCACCATTTTTTTTTAAGTGTAGTTCAAGCAGTAGAGAGTGGCGCTTGCAACGCCAAGGTCATGGGTTCGATTCCCAGGGAAAGCAAGAACTGATTAGAATGTCAATGTGTTTCTTGTATGCAATGCAAGTCGCTTCGGATAGAAGCATCTGTTAAATGTACTATGGTTACCATGAAGCGCCACCCAACTTTCTGTTTCTGACACCCGCGTGCCACAGAGAAGAAATGCTATCAAACAGTATTTACGTTTTCAAACAGCAGTTATTGCAGTGACGGCATGCAAATGTTCATGCCTGTCTGTCAAATACATTTTTATTGCACAGGCTTTCAATTTAAAGTCAGTTACTGACACTATTATTGGATAAAACATTGGGTTTTTGGTTGACCCACACCACTTTGCAACTCTGTTTGGCAGTGCCATTTACATGTCACAGTTTAGCTGCAGATTGAGAAATAAAGTGTTCAATGTTCACAAAATTCATTAGCCAATTAAACCGAAACCAGTAATGACATATTTGCCTGGTCGAATCTCAAGTCTGATCTTTATGAATCATAAAGTCGGCAATTATGCATGCCCATTTTTTGCATTTTGAAGCTGCTGAGCTGGACAAAGGTGACCTGAGGTCAAAACACACGCCTGGATCGTGTTACCCCGACACAACAGCTCAAGCAGAACCTCAGACCGTAACTGGGCCCTTGGCCTGACCAGGCCTGCTCACAAAGCTAGCCACTTTCTCCAAGCGTAAAAGCCACAACATCTGCGTTCAAGATGGAGATAAACTGTGATCAGGGAAGGACCATTCCTGACTGTCTCAAACATGAGATCTGCTCTTTTATCTGTTTATTTCCAAGTGCAAAATTATGATAGAAGACCAACATTTTACTTACAAATACTTGGTTGAGCTTATCTTGGTGTGTCTATAACGGCGTGAGAGGTTGAGACCGGACTGCAGGATCTGTTTGTCCAACTAATGGAAGACAAGTTCTATAAGTTACATTTATTTGGATTGTTTCCACAAAATTGTCAATTAAAGGTTTGCATTCACTCTGCTTCTAATTGAATGATCTGTTTTTGCGGATAGACTGTTCAAAAGTAATGTAATGATTATTATCAATGTTTCCAACAGTTGTGCTGCTTTTTATTTTATTTTTCAGGATTCTTTGATGAATAGAAAGTTCAAAAGAACTGCATTTATTTGAAATTAATACTTTGCAACAATGTAAACATTTTTACAGTCACTTTTGATCAATTTTGGTGCAAAAGTATTAATTTCTTTATAAAAAATAACACATCTTCAAGTTTTTATTTAAGAAGAGGATTTAGGGTCAGACGAATTCAGTGGCTTTTTCTTTCTGGGTGTGCAGATTTAAATGGAAACCAACCCTCATGGCTTGTAAGAGCCAAAAACAACAGAGGGCAAATGAAAGACTCGGAGCCAAACCAGAGATAGAGCCTCTGAGATCTTTAGCGACTGCATTAGTATTTTGCCAGCACATGCTTCTTTGAACACGACCACATGTTTACGCCATGCATTACGTAGACCTTACATAAGCTCTTTTGTTGTGTGCTCGAGAAAACAAATCATTACCCAATAAGTTGATATAAAATGACTAAAAGGACTTTTATCAGACGCAAGGAGCAATGACTAAGCACTGAAGAAATTTAAAACTGATCTTGAGTTTTGTAAGAGAAGGACGCTGCCAACAATCCTGATTCATACAGTCACTATACAGAGTCCCATATGATGCCGTGTTTGTATTAATAATCTTCAAACGTGTTTGTTCTGAAGTGCTTTAACAGAGACTTCATTCAGCATTTGTTTTAAAGAAAATAAACAGTAATACATTGAGATATGAGCAAAATCCGTTCCAGGACGAGCTCGTAACTCGAATTGCTCGTATCTCAAATCATTTTCCCCATAAGAAATAACAGGAAAAAAAATGATCTGTTCCAGCCCTCTAAAAAACTCCCTTATTAGTGCTATAACAATGGAAAAACTTGTTTTTAATTGCTATAGAGACACACACAATTATAGTATATAAGAATTCCTGTGATATAAAATAAAATGTGGTTTTAATTATGAGTTCTTTCCTTCGAGACAGACGATACAGTAGCGGCTAATGACGACATGTGAGGAGGAGGAGGAGGAGGAGGAGGAGGGATAACGTAGATAATGCAAACACAATACAGAAGTGTAGTGTTTCTTCCCGTGTTGTGTATTGTATCGCCTCAGAAGCTCATATTTATTATTATTGAACACTCATAACTCGTGCTGCTCCCAGCTTAATACTGGTGAATCACTCGTCGCCCCCGGTAACCTCCCGCTGTAAAACCAAGCTGCCTCTAGTGGAGATCATATGCAATTACCCCATAAATGAGGAGCTTGAGCTGCTCCGAGTGCTTGAACACCTCTAGCGTCAGCGTCTGTAAGCTGCTCGTATCTCACATATTTACTCGTATCTCAAAGCAAAATTCTCGAAGGCTTCTCATGTATGTCGAGACGCTCATATCTCAAGGAATTACTGTATCTCCCATTTGTTTAGTAACGTGCAAACTAAAGGATAGTATCACATGATATTTTCTCACAGTATTATTTCTGCTATAAACGTCGTATTTCATGACAGCAGTGTAACTTGGTGGTTATTTGCACTATACTGACAACAATACATAAACACAACAATACAGAAACAGGAGGAACATTTTAAAATTCCCATGAGCCAAACCTCACCACATCATATGAAAAAGCATTGCTTCTCATTGATGCTTTTATCCAAGGGCATATTCATAGTTTTTGTTCAAGCCACAGAATTTCATATTATAATATAGAGATGACCGCAAAACTGTTTCATATCAACCAGATATGGAGTCAAATTATACTTGAGGCAAGAACTGAAGTATATAGCAAAAAAAAAACTTTCCTGAACAATCCTAATGAGAACCAGCTACTAGTGAAGCTTCACTCAGATGTGATAGATTGCTGTGCATTTGCATTATTTGCCATTTTTATAAAATAACTTTAACCATAGTTGTTGCATGTATTGCAGAAAGCAATTTTCCCCTTTAACGGATAATTACTAAAAAGCTCTTTGCTATTTATTGTACTTTAAACTTTTATTCAGACCTTATAAAGAAGTCAACTTGAGAGCCGATTCTCTGAATGATTTGTTAAGCGAATCAACTGACTCATTAAAAAGAATCAACTCAAAAAATGATTCGTTCACAAATCAGACTGATCTGGTTATCCTATCAAATCATTATTGTGAGCTGATTCTTTTTAATGAATCAGTCGATTCACCTCACAAATCGGATTGATTTGATTGTTAAGAATATAAACTGATGTTGTAGTTTCTCCTTTTTTGTTCCACAGTAAAATAACATTTTATCTGAACTCTTCTCTCTGCAGTACATTTGTGAATTAAAAATGTAACCGTTTAGTTAAACTTATTGTAGTTCAAATATTTAAAATTGTGCTGAGACGTTGACACATGACTGGGAAACTTCAGGAAGCTGATGTACAAACAAGAAACCCGCATGCGTTTATCTGATCATTCAGCTTTCAACTCCTTTTCCTTTGTTTTTACATCGGTCAGCCAAGGCCATGCGTTGAGTGTCTGTATGAAAGTTCACTGTTGCCATGCAGTCAGTATGAACTATACCCTTAAAATATGCATTGTTTAGTAATGCCAGACTTGACATCAGCTCTTCCTCCATCAGCACTTATTTCCTGTGGTGCTTTTAATGCATAAGAACTGATTCTAGAACAGCAGCCGGTGATTTAGACTCAATATATTACCGCCAGCAGAAAGGAAACGGCAGCTGAACTGCACATTTGGAAACACCAGGAGTTCATTCTTCAGATTGAACTGTAATCCAAATTTAATTTTGTAAATGCTGGACTTAATCTGACAGCCTTAATGGTTGATAAATATGTATGCAAGAACATATAGAGGGTAAAAAGTGTTTGTGTGATTTAAAAGTTAAAACAAAATGTATACAAGTTTGATTTAAAAGACTCCAGTGTACATTTTACTGCATTGATAACAATATAGGAAACAATAAGGAAAATAACGATAAAAAAAATAAGTGCTACTAGAACTTTTGTCAATTCTACAAATACTTTTTATGAAGGACTGCAATAATAACACAAAACAATAACTGTATGTTTTTAAATAATTAAATAACAACTGTTTATATTATTTTAATGACATATGAAACATTATATTGTATTGTATTGCAATTATATTGTATTTATTGTAAAAAAAATTCAAATGATTTATTTAAATGACTTGATATATTGTTAAATATTAGTGCAAAACATTTGACCTAAAATTTGATAACTTTTGGGAACATTTGATTGAAAATAATTTAATATTAAATCAAACCTGGATCTCGTTAGTAAGTTGTCTTTGTTTTTCCCTTTTATGGCTTTATAATATAATACAGTAATACCTTGAGATACGAGCAAAATCTGTTCCTAGACTGAGCTCGTAACTCGATTTGCTCGTATCTCAAATCATTTCCGCCATAAGAAATAACAGAAAAAAAATTAATCCGGTCCAGCCCTCTAAAAAACTCTCTTATTAGTGCTAATAACAATGGAAAAAAAAAAGTTTTTATTTGCTATAGAGACACACACACACACTCACACACACACACAAAATGATTGTATATAAGGATTCCTGTGATATAAAATAAAATGTGGTTTTAATTATGAGTTCTTTCCTTCAAGACAGACGAAGCTGCTTGTATCTCAAATATTTACTCGTATCTCAAAGCAAAAAATGCTTGAAGGCTTGCTCATATCTCAGAATATTGGTTTGTCGGGATGCTCGTATCCCAAGGTATTGTAATATAATATGATATTTGTTACAGCTTCCCTTTGTCTGAACTTTGTGTTTGCTTTGCACCATCTAATCTGTCGTCATAGACACTATGTGATTGGTTAGTTCAGTTCAGGTGTGTGTCGTTGATTATCCTCGTTAACCTGTGTATTTAAGTTCCCTTGTTTCAGTTCAATGTTGTCAGGTCTCGCCTTTGTTTAGATGTGTGTTACGCAACTCTCTCGATGGCGGTAGCTGTGGATTTATTAAAGACTGCCTTATTGTCGTCATCTTTGTGTTTGTGTATTATCTAGCTACACAATCTGTGACAGTATTATGATATAATGTAATGGATGGTAATGATTTAATTATGTAATGCAGAGTTCTTCATTTTGAAGTGTGGCTTAAGAACCTCAGAATATACAAATAACCTTGACTTACAGTAGAATGAAAGCTCCTGCCTTTATCAGTAGTTCTAACGTCTCATTTCTGGCATGTTTACACTGCATTTCTGTGCGATGCGGTAAACCTGGCCCATGCCAAAAATTACATCTCTCTCCTAATAAATCTGAGCCAGTAAAAGGCGTCGCAGTCTCTCTGTGCTGAAACAGAGACCGGCAGAGAAACAAGAAGTCTTTCTGTTGAAGTGAGTTTGGCTCCTCTGGTTCACAGTCAAATCATTCTTTTTTTTTTTGATCAGTTAACTGATGGTTAGTCGAACGTTCCTCTCATTTGCATTATCAACATGGATGCAGTTACACAATCCCTCTGATTATACATGACTTTATTCCCACCTCCTGCTGGGTTGCTTGTTGAGAGAATTAATAAGCTATTGTTCCCCTCAATGGCATTTGTATGAGTGATATCAGGCCTGTGTCAGTGCCAGGCTTTCATCTGCCAGCAATGAGAACAAACGCCTGCTCGCGCTCCGTTCTGTTTGTCCTAATATTGTAGCTGCTGATAAAGATCAGCTTCCTTAGGACGCGTATCTTACTGCTGTCTAAAAATACTACACTTTGTCCTAAATTTTTTTTATGCACCTTCTAACAAAGATTGTATGTAAACCTCTGTTTCCTCAAGGTCAAGTTTAATTTGTTCATCGCTGGGGGAGTCGCCTGAAGAAAAGACTTCCTTTACAGTGTAAAATATACCCAACATTTGGGGCCAGTACGATGACTGAATAAAATACTTTTATTCAACAAGAATGCATTCAATTGATCAGAAGATTTATTTGAAACAAAAGATTGTTTCAAATAAATGCTGTTCTTTTGAACTTTCTATTCATAAAAAGTATTGTAGTTCCTACAAGAAAATGTTTTCAACATTGATAATAATCATAAATGTTTGTTGAGCAGTAAATCATCATATCAGAAGGATTTGTGAAGGATCATGTGAAGACTGGAGTAATGATGCTGAAAATACAACTTTAATCGCAGGAATAAATTACACTTTACTATATATTCACATAGAAAACAGCTGTTTTACACTGATATAATATTACACTGTTTTACTGTATTTATCATCTAATAAATTCAGCTTTAATCACAGGAATAAATGACACTTTACTATATATTCACATAGAAAACAGCTGTTTTACACTGATATAATATTACACTGTTTTACTGTATTTATCATCTAATAAATTCAGCTTTAATCACAGGAATAAATGACACTTTACTATATATTCACATAGAAAACAGCTGTTTTACACTGATATAATATTACACTGTTTTACTGTATTTATCATCTAATAAATTCAGCTTTAATCACAGGAATAAATGACACTTTACTATATATTCACATAGAAAACAGCTGTTTTACACTGATATAATATTACACTGTTTTACTGTATTTATCATCTAATAAATTCAACTTTAATCACAGGAATAAATGACACTTTACTATATATTCACATAGAAAACAGCTGTTTTACACTGATATAATATTACACTGTTTTACTGTATTTATCATATAATAAATTCAGCTTTAATCACAGGAATAAATCACACTTTACTATATATTCACATAGAAAACAGCTGTTTTACACTGATATAATATTACACTGTTTTACTGTATTTATCATCTAATAAATTCAGCTTTAATCACAGGAATAAATGACACTTTACTATATATTCACATAGAAAACAGCTGTTTTACACTGATATAATATTACATTGTTTTACTGTATTTATCATCTAATAAATTCAGCTTTAATCACAGGAATAAATCACACTTTACTATATATTCACATAGAAAACAGCTGTTTTACACTGATATAATAATACACTGTTTTACTGTATTTATCATCTAATAAATTCAGCTTTAATCACAGGAATAAATGACACTTTACTATATATTCACATAGAAAACAGCTGTTTTACACTGATATAATATTACACTGTTTTACTGTATTTATCATCTAATAAATTCAGCTTTAATCACAGGAATAAATGACACTTTACTATATATTCACATAGAAAACAGCTGTTTTACACTGATATAATATTACATTGTTTTACTGTATTTATCATCTAATCAATTCAGCTTTACTCACAGGAATAAATGACACTTTACTATATATTCACATAGAAAACAGCTGTTTTACACTGATATAATATTACACTGTTTTACTGTATTTATCATCTAATAAATTCAGCTTTAATCACAGGAATAAATGACACTTTACTATATATTCACATAGAAAACAGCTGTTTTACACTGATATAATATTACACTGTTTTACTGTATTTATCATCTAATAAATTCAGCTTTATTCACAGGAATAAATGACACTTTACCATATATTCACATAGAAAACAGCTGTTTTACACTGATATAATATTGCATTGTTTTACTGTATTTATCATCTAATCAATTCAGCTTTACTCACAGGAATAAATGACACTTTACTATATATTCACATAGAAAACAGCTGTTTTACACTGATATAATATTACATTGTTTTACTGTATTTATCATCTAATCAATTCAGCTTTACTCACAGGAATAAATGACACTTTACTATATATTCACATAGAAAACAGCTGTTTTACACTGATATAATATTACACTGTTTTACTGTATTTATCATCTAATAAATTCAGCTTTAATCACAGGAATAAATCACACTTTACTATATATTCACATAGAAAACAGCTGTTTTACACTGATATAATATTACACTGTTTTACTGTATTTATCATCTAATAAATTCAGCTTTAATCACAGGAATAAATGACACTTTACTATATATTCACATAGAAAACAGCTGTTTTACACTGATATAATATTACATTGTTTTACTGTATTTATCATCTAATCAATTCAGCTTTACTCACAGGAATAAATGACACTTTACTATATATTCACATAGAAAACAGCTGTTTTACACTGATATAATATTACACTGTTTTACTGTATTTATCATCTAATAAATTCAGCTTTAATCACAGGAATAAATGACACTTTACTATATATTCACATAGAAAACAGCTGTTTTACACTGATATAATATTACACTGTTTTACTGTATTTATCATCTAATAAATTCAGCTTTATTCACAGGAATAAATGACACTTTACCATATATTCACATAGAAAACAGCTGTTTTACACTGATATAATATTACATTGTTTTACTGTATTTATCATCTAATCAATTCAGCTTTACTCACAGGAATAAATGACACTTTACTATATATTCACATAGAAAACAGCTGTTTTACACTGATATAATATTACATTGTTTTACTGTATTTATCATCTAATCAATTCAGCTTTACTCACAGGAATAAATGACACTTTACTATATATTCACATAGAAAACAGCTGTTTTACACTGATATAATATTACACTGTTTTACTGTATTTATCATCTAATAAATTCAGCTTTAATCACAGGAATAAATCACACTTTACTATATATTCACATAGAAAACAGCTGTTTTACACTGATATAATATTACACTGTTTTACTGTATTTATCATCTAATAAATTCAGCTTTAATCACAGGAATAAATCACACTTTACTATATATTCACATAGAAAACAGCTGTTTTACACTGATATAATATTACACTGTTTTACTGTATTTATCATCTAATAAATTCAGCTTTATTCACAGGAATAAATGACACTTTACCATATATTCACATAGAAAACAGCTGTTTTACACTGATATAATATTACACTGTTTTACTGTATTTATCATCTAATAAATTCAGCTTTAATCACAGGAATAAATGACACTTTACTATATATTCACATAGAAAACAGCTGTTTTACACTGATATAATATTTCACTGTTTTACTGTATTTATCATCTAATAAATTCAGCTTTAATCACAGGAATAAATGACACTTTACTATATATTAACATAGAAAACAGCTTCTTCACATAGAAAATAACATAAATAAAATATTTTCAAACTGTAAAGGTTATAACCCTGTGGATGGCTGTGTGTCAACAATAAGAAACCGCTGGATTTCGGGGAGGGTTTGTTTTTCGTTTGACTTTTCCTCTTGTGTTATTGTGAAAATAATTCAGAATGAAATTGACAACCACATCTGAAAACTTCCAAATCTAATCTCTCCACATCCATGTAAGCAGAGAAGCCCCACACCTTCATTTTGTCACGATAAGCTGTTTTATTTCCTGCTGGCTTGATAACTTTCACAGACGGTCTGAAATGAATACGACCCGTTTGTTTAAAGAGTAGCGTGACCTCCATCTGAATGTGTTTTCAGCCTTAACAACAGAGAAATACATGTATTATGAAATCATTTGTTTAGAAGGCCACCCTTCTGCTTCATCCAGAGCGTCATCATGGCATGCATGCATTACGAATCCGGGAGATCCACCGGAGACAACAGGAGTCAGTCCGGAGAGAGCAGATGACGACTCAATGCGAGCTATGAACTGCATTCACTCTCGATATCATGATATATAGCTTGATATGTGAACAAGACAACTTTCTGAGCTTTGATCTTAGACTCCAGACATATTTGTGAACGTCTCTATAAGAAAAGAACTCAAGCATCTGGTGTCTGTTAGTAATTGCTTAGGCGAAAGTATTTGGATCCGCAGCAGATAAAAGAAAGTGATGGCCTGCTTAAGTACAGTTATTATCTATCTATGCTTTCTTATGTGACTGATTAAGCTTCAGCTCATGAAAACCCTCACAATATTTGAACTATAGAGCTGATGAAAGCGGATTTAGAGCAGTGGATACAGAGCAATGGATATAAAGCAGTGGATACAGAGCAGCGGATATAAAGCAGTGGATACAGAGAAGCGGATTGTTATGAATATGAGCTCTGTGCTCCCCTCCCTGGCCACCAGAGGGTGCTCACACTTATACTGACACACCTCACACACCCACATACACACTACATTTCCCAGCAAACCTCACACTGGACTGATTACACACCAGCTGGACTCCATCACTGTTTGTCACACCACCTGTTTATCATTACCTGGACTAAAGACTGCTTCATTTATACACTCACCGCGAAGTCTTGTTTAGCCCCGGTTGACATTTCTAAGCGTTTATTATTCCTGTCTGTTTCTGCCTATTACTAGTTCTGCCTGTTTGCCCGTTTCTGATCCTTCTCTGCCTGCCCCGACCTGTGCCTGGAATATCGCTTAAGATTGTCTTCTGCCTGTCTTGACCACCGCCTGTACCACTATTCTGATTCTGTCTGCCCGCCTTTGTGATCCCTGCTTGGATTACTGTTTGTGTTTGATCTCTGTTTGCCCTGACCTTCTGCCCGTACGACCACTCTTAATAATAAAGACACAAGCGATTGGATCCCTGCCTGTGAGTCCTTCTGTTACACGGATACAGAGCAGCGGATACAGAGCAGCGGATACAGAGCGTCCTATGATTCAAACACATATCGCCTGAATTGATGCATCTACGACTCCAGAGGCTCCTCAAAATCAACGTTTTCCATTCAATTATATTATATTTGTCCCAAATCATTGTTCTTGTACTCAATGCTGAAGGCTACAGATCTGTTTCAGTCTATTAATGTAGGGGAAGTGGTTATGACAGAAATTAAAGGAACTGAAGAAATTATGAAGATTTGAGGGTCAAGAGAAATCAACTTCATTCAGTCTTTGACTGACTTGTGAATTGTATGTGAATGTTTTATTTTTATCCTTACAAAAAATAATTTGGATCTTTTTTTTCTTCTTATATAATACCGATCAAATGTGAAAGAAGTCTCCATAACTTTACATTAATGATGAGGGGATATTTCAAGGTTTGCTGTAGCTGCATACACACATTAATGACAGCTGTTAATTACCACAAACACTGAATGATGTAAACCAAGTAAAACATCACATGCTTTATATGTGTGAGTTCAGTGATTTGCGTATGAACTTCAGAACATCTGAGCAATAGACATTCAGAAGAGCTTCCCGTTCATTGACCATCATAAAGAAACATAAGAGAATCTGGTAGCGTGAAAACGGATCGGTCTGTCCGGCTGAAAATGAGCTACGAAAACGACTTGCTCCAATAATATTTCAAATGATACCATGTGGTTTGGGAGTTTATAGCACAAAATAATGTTTTGTTGCCAATCAATCCGTAGCATGATTACATCACTAATAATTTATCAAATCTTGGAGGATCAAGTGAACGGCGGTGTTTTCCCCGGAGAATGCCTGGAAGTGTCACTGTAAACAGATGTGTCGCTCTCTGGAGAGATACAGTATTTTATGAATCACTGCTGCAAACAAACATGATGTTTTGACCATAAAACACAATTGAACGCATTGAAATGTGCCAAAGGCATCGCTGCGTGTGATCTGTGCGGTGCGCTGTGTGTGGTGAACAGCATCTGGTTTGGATCTGTGCAGATGTTAGTGAGGCGTGTGGAGCGTGTGCACAGCAGGTCCTGATTCTCATGACCTGGACAGTTGTTTATCGCTTAAAACATGTGCTTTAAGTCAGCATGACATCAAAAGTGACCTTGTTTACTTTTTTAACTCTTTACCCTCCATTGACAGAATGCACACTGCAGAGCAAATGGGCGGGGCTTAAGTCTAGCCCCTCCTCTCTGGACGAGCGAATGTAATTTTGGCATAATGGGAGGAGCTATAATATCCACTCGCACCCTAACATATCCTAACCCTTCCCACAACTCCATCTCTCCACCCCAGTAGACGTCCAGAGAGGTGGAGCTGGATGCCATTTGACCCCTTGAGAGTTTCCGGCTTGTTATACGGGATTATCAATGTTGAAAACAGCGTCATGTTTTTTTGTTTTTTTATTCAGGATTCTTTGATAAATAGAAGGTTCAAAAGAACAGGATTTATTCTAAATAGAATCTTTTGCAACGTTCTAAATGTTTTTAATGCCATTTTAGAACAATTACCACATCCTTGCTGAATAAAAGTATTAACGTCTTTAAAATAATTAGTAAAACAGTATTTATAATGTGATGTAAAGGCTGTGCATGCATAAATAGGTTTACATTTTCGATGCTGCCGTTTTGGTCATATTGTATGATTCAGTGTATGTGAAATAAGTCCCATGAATACTAATGAGAATAAGTATGTGTAATAATTATTAATGCATATTAAGCATTAATAATAATATATCAATATTAATTATTGAGCTTTAGCCGCTTCATTACACTGTATCCCAAATCTTCACCTTTGTGCTGTTTTGAACCCGTTCTTGTGTTGTTTCTGCAGGTTCATCATGGGAGAGATCAATACGACAGCTGGGCTTTGAAAGGTAAGCGATCTTGTTTTCTTCAGATGAGAGACTGAAACGCTCTGTGTGAAAGCTGGCAGCAGGAAGCATATTGTTCGCTTTGCGGAGTGTGTGATGTTTTCTTTGGAGGCTTTGAACGGCTTGATTTTATGAGTCAGACGGACGATGATCCAACATCACTTAGCAAAAAAATGAATAATATGAATATTGAATAACAACAACAACAGAAAATGTAACTCAAAATGATAAATAAGTGTCATATTATATGACAGAATAATGATACATATTTTTCATGAAAGCAGAAAAACTGTATATTTGTATTGTCATCAAAACACAGTATTTGTTGAAATATGAACTATAATGATGCACTTTTTCAACTAAAATGCCAAAATAATCCGTTTAGTAAAGTTAAGTTTGCATTAGATAAAACTTTACTAAAAGTTACTTTATCATACTTTTCATTGAAAATAATTAAATGCATTTAAATGGAATTGCTGACCTTTTAGAATGCTTTTTTTTGACCCACTAACGAAAAATAATTGTAAAATTTCATAATTCCTTTGATTTTAAAATATGGTTAAAATGTAAAGACAAGCATTTATGGTAAACTAAAATACACTTTAATGTAAATTAATGTCACGTATTTAAATACATTTGTAATTACTCATATGTAATAATGAACATTTAAAATTAAAATAGGTTTTAAATACACAATACCGTTTTTTTAATTATAATCAAGTATAATTTAAATGTGTGCTTTAGTATGTTAGTCAACACATCAAAATAAGTGTACATCTTTATTTTGATATTTTACAAAGTGCACTTTTTAAGAAACATGAAAGTGTCTCTTTTTAAGTGCACTTATGTGGCCTTAATTTCATTAATGTTATATTATCTGCAAGTACAGTTTTTCTTTTACAAGTACACTACAAATGCACATTCAGTTGAATTAAGTGCACTTCTTTTTCTCTGGTTATCGTTGGTGGAAAAAGAACGGTTTGATGTTAGGTGTAATTTTGAATATTACATTATGCTCAAAGTTCAAAGCTGAAACCGTCTCTTAAACAAATGAATCAATTATACCCTAGACTCGCACTGGACTGTGGCACCAGCCTAAATTTGACGGATTTAGTCATTAGGGTATGATGCCAGTGGGTTGTATCATTTGTTCAAGTCCCTCTTTTCTTTTTCATCTTTGTAATTATGTTTGATCGCATGCACTTCCTCGTACGTCTCTGGTATCTGAGCTCTGGCTGTTGAAACCATGGGCGTCTGGGAAGCAGGTGACTGACGCGAATGAATGCTAGTCAGACAGCAGCGACTCGGAAATAAAGACGGCGTCAGTTAGCATGCAGCAGACTCTGGCAGCGCTCCACACCATGATGGACTACAAACAAACTACTGTGCAAAAGAAAAGAGCGTTTGGTTACCATCTCTCACGCATACGGGTGTTTCTTTAACCTTATTTCCCAGGGGTTGAGTTTTATTAAAACGAACAGATTTCCTTTTTCTTTTCATTGCAGAAAGGTCACATTGAAATGAGAAAACCATGCTTTCGACGTTTATTTGTGCTACTTTTCGAAAGCTAGTATACTTATTTAACACGGAGACAACAATGTCAGTTAATTCATGCTTGAGATAAATCGAGGTAAATAGATAAAAAGGTAAATTTACACAATATTTTTATTGCCCATCAATCTGTAATTGATTGGGTCAAATTACGCAAGACAATATTATTTGAGTGCATTTGGTGTACATTAAATGCTAGCTATAAAATTAGTGAAACAAATGGATTGGACTATATTTTTCTGAAATATTTGAAATGCCATTTTCATCGCTTCCAAAACGCAACACAATACAAAATTTGTGAAAATAGAATTGTTCATGAAAATAATCAATAAAATATTAAATAATGACAGAATTCTCTTATGTTGAACAGATTCATTAATAGCAGACAAATTTGATACATTAGTAGGATGGTAAAATGTCTGTTTTAAAGACATCTATCTTTAAAGAGCACTTATTCTGCTTTTCTTTAGTGTGTAATGTTGCTGTTTGAGCATCAAAAAGTTCTGCAAATGTATAAAGCACAAAATTCTTCTCTATATCAGCGTCACTGTTTCTGAACTCCCTGAAACGCCTCCATTGTAGTCTTTAGTTTCCTTCCGGGAATGAACACATCACAATATTCCTCATTTAAATAATTAATATGCAGAATAAAGGGGCGGAGCCTGATTGAGTTAGTAGTGCGTTCAAACTGGTGGTTATGGAAAGAGGCGGGACATTTCCCAAACACACTGGAAGTGCTTGACCAATCACAACACACTGATCCAGCCGACCAATCAGAGCACAGAGTGCTTTCAGAAAGAGGAGCTTCATAGAAACAGGAACTAAACAGAGCGTTTCTGACAGACTGAGAAGAGACGAGCAGCAACAATGGAGGATATGGGGAAAATAATCAACATTCAATCAGGAAAACTGTTACTAGTTGAGTCCAAAAACAATATCAAGACTTTGTAAAAAGGGACAATATGGCCTCTTTAAGATCACATGATCCACAGCTGAAGAAACTGTGTGAAGAAACAAGAAGAAGCTGTTCGCATAATAATGTGTGGTGACTTGGAAGACTGTCATATGCTATTTTAGGAACATCAAATCTCACAATTGCAGCATTAGTGATTTACCATTTTAAACCCAGTATTTGCATTTCACCGGCCCTCTTGCAGCGGGCAGGAGGCTTTTGACAGATCATCAAACGCTGTGGAGAAGACCGTCTGAACTCTGCAGTCTCACAACAGCTGGCCATGGTTAAAGCATGCATGTTAGTCGCGATCTGAATGACGTTAGTGACAGACGTCTGTAATTTACCTGACTGTGCAGAAGCAGTGTCTGGAAGTCGAGCACAAACCATATGTGTTAGATGAAGAACCCAGAGCCAGGTTACATAATAATGCCTTACGCAGCTGTTGTGACGTCTGCAATTAGCTAACGTGAATACTAAATAATGCACATTTTTAAAGTTTCACCCTAACAACTGTTGAGGAACATGCTTAAACACTCTGAACACCTTAGCAACAGCATAGCAACACCCTAGCAACCTTCCACAAAACCCTAGCATCGTCACAGGCAGTTTTTGAAGAGGTAAGGTACTGGGGTCTCATTTATAAAGCGTGCGCACGCAGAAAACCGGGCTGGAAGTGGAATTAATAGGTTAAAACCCAAAAAATATTTTAAATGGGCATTTATGGTCCTGTGGAACGAATCAAGTGATTTTTAGTGCATTCCTATGGGGGAAATTGTTTTGGTGTACGAGCATTTTGGGTTACGAGCTCGCTCTTGGAACGAATTAAACTCGTAAACCGAGGTATTACTGTATATAAAATGTAATAAAGAAAGGCATGTAGAGAAAGCACAGGATTTTGGAGAGGGAGTAACATGACTCCTCACGAACCTGCCTTTGTTTGCTTTATCGTAGCAACATTTCATTTCTTGTACCGAGGTCTGGGGAGTATTGTCCAATTTTTGTCCATTTCCTTCAAATTTAAACAGTGAGTTTTACAAGCAGGTTTTCTAACCCAAACAAGGCTTTGTTTAGTCTAGAGTCTGTGATTTCTAAGAAACAGCAACTGTTGTTTACATAATCTCAATTTAGCCATGCCTGATCTTTTTACCAATACAGATAATCCTTCAAATCATTGTTCATGTGCCGTCCTCTGATAAACCATATCAGATCACACTTCCACACATAACTTCCTCTAGTAATTTGTCATTAATGGGGCAGTAAGACGTGCAGACGTGTCAAAATAATCCTTTGTGTGTTTTCTATTTAAATTGGACTTGCACAGCATAAATCATGTGTGTTTTTCTTGAATCTGCGATTACACCCGAGCGTTAAAACACAAGGGAGATTGCAACAGGCGCTTCATTATGGAGCCTGAATCACGGCTCTGTGCCGCGTGTTGCTCTTGGACAGAAGAGAAGCCTCAGCATCTCTGGATGCTCTCCTCCCAGCATGCACTGCTCCGCCGTTTGGGCTCCCTGTTATTTTCGATACAAATAATTAGGGTGTAACTTCTGTCCGTGGGGTTCATTAGGAAGATGTTCGAGATGTTTGTGCTGATACAGATTATGTTGGCTAACCTCGCTCGACTTTATTAGCCAACAACAAGTCGTTTATAGGAGCAAACTAGCATGACTCAGTGGAGAATCAAGTGTACATATGATTCATGGCTTCCACTCCACTTTTGGCTCTCTCTGTCAACAGTGGATTTGGCTTCTCGGCGATTCACTCAGCAAACAGAAAGGTTAAATGATTCAGCCTCAGAGCCATCATTGTGTTCAGTCATTTCCAATGCTTTGCACAATATAAGTTATCTGGGCACTCAAAAGCAGTGTGAGGTAAGTTGATTGCGAGAACATTTGGGGCGATTGTTCTATGATTACGGTATTTACCCTTACGATCCACCCAGCTGTGCTTCTAAACTTCTAAATGTGTTTTAAAGCTTTTAGGGTGCTGCTTTGTCAACTGTAAGTTTGTGATTTCTTGGACTAGGTTGTTACAAATGTGCAACATCTTATCGTTTTGCTGATATTTTGGTACAAGCTTGTTTGTATTGTATAATAATCATTCTGTCTATGGAAAGTCCCCATAAAGATAACGAGATGGAGTGTGTGTGTGTCCTTTTTCATTGTTTCAAGTGTCAGAACATGTAAGCCTCTGTGCTAATGAAGCTCTCTCTGCTGAGAAGCTCGTGTGAGTTTGATGACAGACGTCACCGTTACGGATCTTACTATGAGATTAAATTACTCAACAACCAGACTGGACCTTTGAAATACATTTAGTTAAGAATTCAGCACAAGGTTAACTTCAATACATATCTATCTATCTATCTATCTATCTATCTATCTATCTATCTATCTATCTATCTATCTATCTATCTATCTATCTATCTATCTATCTATCTATCTATCTATCTATCTATCTGTCTGTCTATCTGTCTATCTGTCTATCTGTCTATCTATCTGTCTGTCTGTCTGTCTGTCTGTCTGTCCGTCCGTCCGTCCGTCCGTCCGTCCATCCATATATGCATCTATCCATCGTCCATCCATCCATCCATCCATCCATCCATCTATCTATCCATCTATGCATCTATCCATCTATCTATCGTCCATCTATCCATCTATCTATCCATCTATCTATCCATCTATGCATCTATCCATCTATCTATCGTCCATCTATCCATCTATCCAGCCATCCATCCATTCATCTATCCATAAATCCATCTAACCATCTACCCATCCATCTAGCCATCCATCCTTCCATCCATCCATCTATTGATCCATCTATCTATCTAGCCATCCATCCATCTATCGATCCATCCATCTATCATCAGATAATCCGGTTAATAAAAGAGCTTTGTTTGTTGTCTCTTGAAATGCA
Organism: Rhodeus uyekii; assembly: GCA_037043235.1. Classification (NCBI taxonomy): domain Eukaryota; kingdom Metazoa; phylum Chordata; class Actinopteri; order Cypriniformes; family Acheilognathidae; genus Rhodeus; species Rhodeus uyekii. Next base: position 4,011,438 of record JAWRVZ010000020.1, on the reverse strand, counting down.
TGACTTTAATGCAGTATTTGTTCTTGCCATATGCCGTATCTAATGCATCAGGAAGACCCAGCAGACATTTTCTGGAATTAGTAATGGCTCTATTCAGTTTGTTTTCTAAAATGGACAGTTTAGTTTTGGCCGCTCTGGAATCAGCTGCTTCATTTCACTGGAATTTAAGCACTGGCGTTTTGGGGAGGCGAAGGTAACGTCTACCGTTTGGCTCGGCCGTGGATCCGCCGGCCTGCTGAGACACTGACGCGACGCCAGCCCACATTCCTCCACTGTGTTCACAAAATGACTAACTTTACCACTAATCCATGAGCATCAACATCTCAGTCTGCTCTTGAGTCTAATTCAATGGTTTAATTGCTCATTCAATGTCCAGCACTGAAAGTAGGTTTACTTTTACAGTGCAGTTCAATGCTTCCCATAATTCATTGCTTTTACTCAAATTGGTGCCATCTGCGGGCCTCCTCCTTTGTCTTGAGTTGCGTCTGCTCACGGTTTTCTCTTTATAAGCTTTGCTGAGATGAAAGGCCTCTCTGAGCAATACTGTAAATTGTTTTGATACAGCGAGACATCATTACAAAGTGCTTCGCTGCTGCCAGCCAATCGCAGAGCTCACACTTGGGTTGTTGTCAGCGTGTCATCTGCCACTTATTATGTTTTATGAAGCACATATCGCACACTTCAAAGAGATTATATCGAGGGTAGTCAGGCAAGCTTTGCTTTGAAAGCCGGGATTTTGCACTAAATGTACCCAAACATTTCTTTATGGTGTTAGGCAATCAATAATAAAGCAAAACAAGCTTGCGAAATCTTTGTTTTCCTGCTGACATTTTGGCAGGAAACCATTGAGAATATTCTCCCTTTTTCAGTATTTAAAGAGGCCATATTATGCCCTGTCTTCATGCTTGAATGTTGAAAAACACCTATTTACCCATATTTATAGGTGGACTTTGTAGGACTATAAGTGGGTTTCAACACACCAAAACTCAAGACTGCAATGGAGGCGTTTCAGGGGGTTGTTTTATTTTTGCATCTCACACTGACAGGCCAGTATAGGTGGCGATTCTTTGAATCCTTAATTCAAATGATTTGTTCACTGATTCATTGCAATGATCCATGCAATTTTGCTGTTTTTTTTGGCAGAACGAAAATAGACAAAGTATCTGAAAATATAGTGTTTCAAGTGTAAGTTAATCAATTTTGACTTGTTTATTGAGCTTTTGTATCATTAATGTGCACGTTGTTTTTGTTTGTGCGCTGACGCGTTGTTGTCATATAAATATAGATTAATGATAATGATAGTGAACAATTTTTCTAAAACCCTAAATACACCAAACTTACGGTACTTAATTTTGAGACAGAGACTGAAAGTAATGGTAACTAGCTGTTCAGTGTCAGGGTTGTGTCACTTCAGTTTGGGTTTCTAGTGTGTTGGTTGACAGAGCTCTGACTCTGCCCCTTTGTCATGTCTTGTTATTGTGTAACCCCGCCCATCTTGTTCCCTTGTTTCCCTTAATTGTTCCCAGCTGTTTCTGCTTATTACCTTCCTCATGTGTTCCCTATTTAATCCCTGTGTGTTTGCTGTCCAGTGTCGCATCGTTGTCTTTCTTTGTCATTCCTGGGTAATGTCTTTTCGCTGTAGTTCCCCAGTGTTTTTTTTTTTTCCCATGCCGTGTCTGATCCGGTTGAGTCTGTTTAGTTATGGTTTTCCCCCTCGGGCAGTTTTGGTTTATGTTTTGTTTTATTTTTCATTGTAATGAATTTCCTTCTCACCGCAAGTCCTCGATACTTCACAAAGCGAGTTTGATTCAGTAACCGTTTTTTTAGATTCATTAGACAGATTCAAAGTCTTTTTCATGTCTCTAAATCAAGAGTGATTTGCTTGCGGATCAGTATATACTGATTAATACTGTAAATAGTTGATTCATTTAAAGGTCTGGCTTGTGAGAGTCATTTGTTCGTGAATCGCGTATCTCTCCTTGTGGTACAGGATTATCATTGCATGCAGCGCACAGGTCGTTATTGATCAACTGTAAAATTTGAAATAAAAGAAGATGCGTACATTGAATAAAGTTAAAAAATGTCTTTATAAAAGGTGAAAAATGCCCCCAAAGTATATGCATTTTTAAGTATGTAAATGCTGATGAGTACACTGACGAGAAAACAATTTAACGGTTCTGTTGCTATAAAATACTGTATTCAGAATTTGGTAACACTTTAGATTAGGGTCCAATTCTCACTATTAACTAGTTGCTTATTAGCATCTATATTGTTATGATATTGGCTGTTTATTGATACTTATAAAGCACATATTGATGACATATTCTGAATGACATTATCCTACATCCCTAAATCCTAACCAATACCTAAACCTTACTAACTGTTAATAAGCAGTAATTTGGGGTTTATTGAGGTAAAAGTCGTAGTTAATAGTCAGTTAATAGTGAGAATTGAACCCTAATCTAAAGTGTGACCCAGAATTTTACTGTGAAATCAGGGTCATTTCTCTTGTAACGCAACAAATCACTCACAAATAACTCGCATTTTACCTAGTTCTCAAATAAACATAGCCATAGTACAATATTTTGCAGATGTCTTTCAATACCGAGTTTTGGGAAAATGTGGCATATTCTGAAAGTCTGGGATTTTTGTCACCCAGAATTTTACTGTGAAATCAGGGTCAATTCTGTTGTAACACAACAAATCACTCACAAATAACTCACATTTTACACAAGCATTATACAAACTCACAAAGTCCTTTTTGTTGTTGTTGTTTTTCAGTATTCAAGTAGCACTAAAAATATTCTGTCAATTCCAGACTGCCACATTTTCCCAAACTCTGCACCGAAAGACATCTGCAAAATATTGTTCTTATTTACTTGTTTATGGCTATGTTTATTTGATAACTAGGTCCATGGAAACTCTCCTGTCGGCTCTCTGACGGCTTTAAGTCGTGCAAACCTTTAAAGATCTGAAAATGAGCGTCTTTACAGCTGAGAAGTGGCGTTACGGACGTGCAAGTATGCGTTTCGGTTTTCAGTTCCATGGTTTCATTAAAACGCTCTCGACTCTCGACTGCTTACTAGAGCACGGAAATGAGATCCAGACGGGCTAGCGCTCTGAGCGAGGATACTGGGAATCGCAGGCTTTTATTGAAGAACAGAGTGTTTTTGTGTATTTTTAAGAGGCACTGCAGCTCATTGTTGCACTAAGAGCACTCATAAAAACATTTCATCTTAAATGTTACGTTACGGGACAATTTGAACTGTATGCCATTTTTTCTATGCTAATATATTTTCTCCTATCCCAGTTTAATATGCAGAGACAACTGTAAGTAAACCATGACTCCCAAAGAGTATAAACACTGATATCAGCTTCTGCCTGAGTTTAGGATGGGACGACCTGACTGTCTGAGCAATGAAAGGATCAGTGATTGTGTGTGTGTGTGTGTGTGTTGTCTTGCTGCAGTGTCCGAGGTGCAGACGCCGGGAACGGCATCCGAGTGTTCATTCCGGACATCGGCATGTTTGTGGTCGGGCTGGTCACGTGGCTTCTGTGCCGCAGTTTGGAGAAGCCGCTGCTGAAGGACGTGTCGCAGCACAACAGTGACTTTGAGATGGACAACCAGGTGAGAAACACAGCCACTGTTACACACTCACTCAAACACACGGTAACGAGCCGTTTGCATTCTTCAGTGTGTGTGTGTGTGTGTGTGTGTGTGTGTGTGTGTGTGTGTGTGTGAAAGAGGCTTTAAATTAGACACCATACTCCTGGAACCCATGCAGAACCTTGATGTTAATATTAGCAGCACTGGGAATGCTGGGAATGACCTGAGAAACAAGGTACTGAGAGATCTCAAAATTGACATCCAATCAATAAAAGAATAATCAAATCAGTGATCAAACCCATTGCGCTCTACGGGTGTGAAGTCTGTTGCC